>JAVTVY010044347.1:0-20963 GCA_036873755.1 Hanleya hanleyi | reverse complement strand
CATGCAGAGATAAAATCGAAGCAGATATAGCTGAGTTAGAAGTATCATTTCACAAAACACACAGTTAATATGGTTTGCCGCTTCATTTTGTTATCTTTAGTCACATAAATGAATCTGTGATATATACCATATTGGTATTTACTTAATTTTGATAAAACTCTTCCATAGTTATGAAACGCTATTACACGTTCAGATTGTTCAACTCCAGTGTTGAATGACCGTCCTCGCATTTCATCAGAATAATATTTGATGGCATATATATCAATGCTATTTAAACGAACGTTTTAACACTACGATGCAAATGCATTATTTATATTGAAAATGTCTCCGTTTGATTGAAGAGAAAGCAAAACGATGTTCGTTTGTCGTCATTCCTGAGATTGGAAAAGTTTGCTCGTACTTGCGTGAATATCCCATGCCCATGTCAGGCCTTAAATAAACAGTATCAAAATAAGCTCCGATGTCGTAGTTGTGCGTCCGGGTATCACCACACAGCATGCCTCAATGAAAAATTTAGCCAACCGCGAAAAATGGAACTTTTGCCAGAATCCACACATAATCAATTTTTAGCTTGAAGCGAAATTTCAGGAAACATGTTGCATTTTATAGAATTCTGACTGAGGATTTGAAGCGCCACTGAACGAATATTTTTACAACAAAAGTTTCAGCTCACTACCGCGATTATGAAACATTCGTTACAAAACGCTTGTATGGGAAGGTATGGGTTGGCCCTAAGCTGAACAAAGTACGATCATAATATGCAAATCGCTCGGGACCTTTTACATCTACTAACATAATAGAGACCTCTCTTCAAGGCAGGCACGATATAGACCTGAATCCGAATGACGTGTTATAGCTCTTTCAATCACGTGATGAATTGTGCATTCATTCATCTGCATGGCAGGTGATCACTTATCCAGAAATCTAGCATCGCTTATGTAACAGGAAAGTAAATAAATTGTCAACGCACAGTACATGTGCCGCAAGCCGTGAAACCTGATACACAAAATCAAAGCACGCTCTCTCGAGGGGTACAAGTGGGATAAAAAGTCATCAGGTTTCAGGGCTTATTGATAGAACAAATCGTCGATTGCAGGAATGGTGGCCAGACCTTGGTTTATTCTCTAACGGCATGCACCATCACACAACACGACATTCTCACTCGCACTTTGTTTTAATTAAGATAATTAAACTAAAATGATTGCCCGTGAATGTCAAAAAGCATTCCCCACAAATTCATCATTTTTAATTTGCCCAGAATGCTGCGAACGAACCGAATAGGATACGTAATGATTTTGTGACGGGTAAATTTTATGAAGGTTTAGTTTGAAGTAACAAACATTTAATAATACATTATGATAAACCCGCACAAGTGCAATACTCCAATGATCACTGAATCAAATTATGTTATCATAATAGCATCAGTGAAGGTTGTTATCCAATTTTCTCTTTCAATAAAATGTTTGTGTTTCCTACTTCATAAATAATGGTATATTCAACATTTGAATACGAAGTATTGGATCTGGTACCGGTATAACTATGCTCGGACTAAGGTCCCAAGATACCTAAATAGACGCTTTGTTTGCCTAAGTTACAATCTAACTTCTTTATGTTGAACAAAATAAATAATTTTAATAAAAATCTTCCTAAAAATTCACTTTTGAAACACACAGTCAGTACTACTCGCTGGAGACTGCATAGACTCTGTAATGAAGCGATAACTACAGGTGACCTGCACGTTTTGATATAACAAAAGGCGATCTATCGATAACATTAACTTCTTCAAACTTTTTACCAAACTACTCAACTACACTCTTGAAACACAAGTGTTGTAATGGTAACATTTTCTAAGTGTTATACTCAATACAACACTTTAAAATGTTGAATACTAGTGTTATAACATTTAAAGTGTCATAATCTTAAAGACTCTTCGGATTTTAACAACATCTAAACAATGTTGTGTTATTTTCGCGCCATGCACGGTGGCGCGCGGAGACAGTGAGTAATTTGATTGGCTCTTGCTTCACGTGATACTTCTGCCATTGCTGGAAAGCCCGCCTGTGTGTGGGAAAATTCAACGTGCCGTTTCGGTAAGTTTGGTTGTTGTTATTTTGTTAATTTTCTTTGTAACTGATTGAATACATTATTAACTTGTTGTTATTGTTGATCTTGATGCTCTTCTCCTTTCCGGCACTCTGATTCGGGTGTTGGCAATCCTTGTTCGAACCATCATCGAGCGAGTCACCGAGTGCAACTGAACCGAGAAAGCTGAAATGTGAACATTTAGGCCCAAGGCCTTTCGGATTATCCTCAGTTCCGATCTGTGATTATCTAGTAAATTATGATTAAACGGAGATCTGGAAAATCCCCATGTTCAACAAGCTGAACCCTGCTGACATTTAATTTTGTGATATTGACAATGCAGGGTTCAGCCGTTGAACCGAAATTTCCTATCGCAAAATTTTCGCCTCCCGTCATGGGTAACAGAGGGTGGATTTGCGCTCATAAAAAAGCAATAATACCTACCGCTTTGTGCTCGTTTGGATAGAATACGTATTTGCCTACTTCCCTGGCCATTTATTTTCTCTGTCTAGCTTCTTTCATTTCCATAAACGGCAAAAGAAAAAAATATCATCGCGGACGATCTTCCAAAACGAAATTCGCCGCCATTTTGAAATGGTGGCACGAGGCTAATTTGTAAATTCGCGATTGTATACAGGAAGGTCGGAAACGGCTCATTGTCAATATCACAAAATTAAATGTCAGTAGGGTTCAGCTTGTTGAACTAGAAAATCCCCATACTGTTATGTTTAAATTGTCATGGGTGATAACATAACACATCCGATGTAATTGAATGAACAAATATGTGTTGGTGCCTGGGGGCGTGACAAAGAACCTCTCATTTTTTTCAGTTTGCCAAGGAGTGAAGTATGAGTGTGTTGACCCTGCAGTAAGAGCGCGCAAAAATGAGATATTACAGGCGTCATTTTTATACAATTTTCGTGAATGATTACGGGTTCTGGATCGGTTCTCGTATAGCTAAGTTTCATAGCGTCTCCCTTCCCTCACCGCTATGCCGACGACAAATACATTTCCCTGGTGGTAATTCGAATATCTCCACTTATTATTACCTTTGCGCCCTATTGGACCTTCATTAACTTGAGAGAAAGTGCCGCCATGAATAAAAATACCATAATCGATGTTGTGATCATCACGCCTGGAGCGTGTCGTGGCCGAATGGTTAGAGTGTCTGACTCTGACCCGGAGTGCTACAGCTGGTGTGGGTTCGCGCCTCGCCAGTGACCGCTTACATATATACTCGCCTATTCACAAGGCGCTGGACTGATTCGGTGCCCAGGGTAATATGGACTGATGGTGGAACTAGTTGCTACGCTAGGCCTTCGCCAGCGGAGGCACTTGAGGAATAAAGTACCTGGGTGTCTTTCAGTGACCGCTATAAATCCACTCACAGTAGTACATCGCACCCATCTGGTGAGAAAAAGGGACTGGTCTATATGTACAGTCAGGAGATGTCAATGCACTGTAAATAAGTGACTTGCGCAGCCTGCACAGCACGGGACCTCGACTGCTACTGACCCTGTCTCGACCACCCTAGTAAGCGGCGGGGTTACTGCAAGCTTCTAAATACCTCTGTAAGAGGGTGCTCCTAGTCTGAAAGGAGGGACGTCCGGAACAACAACAACAACATCCCCTGTATACACGGGGTCTATTATGACGGAAATGCCCATCTTCTTGACCCTCAATTTCAGGTGATTTTGAGGCTCCATGGGGATAATTTTAATGTCTGTAATTAATTTTTGACCGATGAATGACCATTTAGTCTGCCATTTCTGTATTTTTTTTCATGGCGGCCCATTTTCTCAAGTTAATGAAGGTTCAATAGGGCGCAAAGGTAATAATAGGTGTGCCATGGAGATGGTCGAGTTACCACCAGGGAAATGTATTTGTCGTCGGCATAGCGGTGAGGGAAGGGAGACACTATGAATCTTAGCTAGTTCTCGTACAGATCAAATCTCGTGCACCTCTCACGTGCGCGCGTTCAGAGCATGTGGTGACTTTCTATGTGGATTGCCGATGTGTGGGGGAAGTTTAATTTGTCTGTCAAAATTTCTACTTGTTGGTGTAGTTGGAAGTATTTTTTTTTTTTTTTTAATTGCTTTACTTCTAGTTTTCATCACACGGGAGGTCCATTTTATCGCTGACCAATATAGGTAGCATGATGACTATCATTGCTCATTCCACGCAAGTCAGACGACAATCCCATTTGGACAGATGTGTTTATGTCATGTGACACGGGGCGCAGTCATTGCGCAGTCATTGGTTTCCTTCGACCGCCCCTCCCTATCTGCGAACTAATGTTCACAGTGAAATGGCAGCAAACTCGCGTCATTTCCAGTAAATCAGTGTCATCTAACTACATTTGACAGGAACGATATAGGAAGATATATTCCTTTGTCATTTAGGAAGTGATCATATAACATTAGTTTCGTTAGTTCTGGATTACACTGTCTTAGTCTAGCACAGATTCTAGTGCTGAAAATTGGTTGACTCAAAAAAATACTGTTTTACGATCACTTTTTAAACCACAGAAAATAAGGCTTCGTATGTATTCAGCTATATGGAAGCTATGTCATTACGATCATCGGAGGGGTAATCTGTGTTCGCTTTCAATACTGCCGGTCTGCTACCTTCTAATTTGTGGGAAGCTCGATGGCTGAGTGGTTTAGATCGCAGACATATAGTGTTGGCTGTTAGGTGCATTACTCTGTGGGTCGCTGGTTCGAATCCCGCTCGGGACTCGACCAATTTTACCATTTTTTTAATTCTAAGATTCACGGGAATTCAAATACATACATGTAGATTCTCGCAACCCAGCTCTATGGGAATCCACGAGAATCCAATGCTATCATTTCTATGCAGATTGCTATTATTTTATGGGAATCTGTTGGATTCCCGTAAATTATTTTGCGGGAGTGCTGACGGGAATCGGATTTCCATGAAAAAACATGCAGGGCATGAATTTACCATAAAACTTTGCTAGACCATTGGGCTGGTATATTTCATTACACTGAACTGAAATTCTTGAATTACAGAGCGGCTGGTTAGCTAGCTTCAGAACTAAATTCAACCAGACAAGTTCTAAATTCACCAGCCACGGGCTGCCGGGCTTGTGGGAATTTCGAGCCCTGACTGCCCTACCACTGAACATATGTCTTTCCCTGCTTGCATACCTAAAGTCTTTATTATTTAAAGGTTGGGGAAAACACCTTGATATGCTTGAGGCCAATACCTCGTTGGGGTGTGGGGCTATGTCAACTTAAGTTTTTATATATTTATCAAAAAGGGACATCCACACGTACCCCAGACTGCATGGATCTTTCATCTATCATTGATCTTTCATGGCTTCATTGTTCCATGATTTTCACAGCAACTTATTGCTTCGTTTTATGCGACGTACTAATCATTCAAATTAGCCACTTCAAAATTTGAAAAATGAAACCTAGCTTCAAATGACATCTTCGGTGAAATATATTTTCTAAATGAAAATGGCATGTGGTGGCATATTTCCATGTAAAGGTCATACACAGATTGCAGGATTTGAGAGGCTAGGCCTAGTTAATAAATCAAAGCAAACTGGCCGACACATAATCTAAACTGCTAGCAAGACACATAATCTAAACTGCTAGCATGTGCACATAAAAACAGACCTCTGCTCTGGGCATTATGACCCTGCCATGTGTGTGCATGCTAGGAGATTGTGCATTGCATCAGACAATTTAATCTAATGTATTCATCAGTCAATGCATCTACATTCATGCAACTTGGATATATGACTTTGAGATCGAAGTATGCAATCCCATGATATTTTCATTTACAGAATGAATTTCACCGAATATGTCATTTGAAGCCATGTTTCATTTTGTAAATATTAGACTTAGAGTGGCTATTGAATAGTTACATAGTCGCATAAAACGAAGCAATAAGTTGATGGAAATCATGAAACATTCCAACAATGAAGCCATAGATGCTGTTGAAAGATCCATGCAGTCCGGGGTATGTGAGGATGTTCGCATTTTCCATAAATATATAAAAACTGAAGCTGACATAGCCCTATACCCATCGAGGTATATGCCTATAACTTGATCGAGGTATACCCCTATCAAGGTATAATACCTCGATCAAGGTATTTTCCCCAACCTGTTTGATTCGGCATGCAGGTCTGTGGGAGGATCGCATTCTTGTTCTTCTTGTGACTTCTTCTGTTGAAATACGCATGCAGGACAACCCTGCCTTCAGGCAATTGGAATTTTTTGTTTACTCGGTCACAGTGGAATCAAGTATTGCTTCGTTGATTTCCATCAGACAGTCCTATGCAGTCAATTGTCAATAAATATTTATGTAAATACATATTCATTTTCAGATTGATCAAGAATTTGCGATGCTATATTCAGATACTGCATTGATTGCACTCATCCACTACACCCTGGGGGTATATCCACCTGTCCCGCCACCCCCGGAACAGAGCTCCACCCTGTATCTCGAAACAGAGCCTCGACCCCATATGCTGATATTTTCAGATAGCATAGACCGCTGATAATTAATGTTCCGTTCCCTTAACGAGCCCTCATCTATATTTTGAGGGCAGATAATTAAAATCCATGAGAGATTTACATTTTCATGAGTGAAACTTGCTCAGTTTCTTCATATTTATACACAAATGGTTTGTAAGTTAATAATTATCGCGCTCAGCATGTATATTTTTACCAGCAAGGTTACGAGAAACAAATAATTAATTAACAGTGGTCATATGATATCTGATACTGCATTGATTTCCCTTATCCACTACACCCTGACTGGGTCCAAAAATTCGTAGACTGGGAACTTGTTCTGCTTATTCTCAGACAGGTCATCATTTTACTTTGGAATGTCAGAGTTGTCTCCCCTGTCTCCACTCTTCGGCGAACAAAATGCCCTCCAAGCAAGTATTTGGCATCAGATCACAATTAATCACTTCCAGGTCAGTGCCCACGACCTACATTGTTTAGAAATTTGAGAGCAGATCTTTATGGATTTTATGAGCTGCGATTTTTCAGCATTTCTGATACATCTGATATTTCAAACTGTACTTCCTGGTGTTGATTTGGGCCAATTTGGAAAAAGCATGGTGGATGAAGACATGATCAGTGACGGGTGAGAAGGCTCCCTGTTTACAAATTGAATGACATTCTGCAGCACCAATCAGCTGTCAGTGGCGGTAATTTGAAATTTCCATGTCCCACAAGGTAAATATTGACATGCCAGGTGGAGTTATGCATTGTGAATTTTCTGAATTTTTGCCGATTTTTAACGCTAATACATAACAAGTAACGGAATTAATAGTAGGCTGATGCCATTTTACTCTCCGGCTGTTGCCGATGTGAACATGTATCACAGGAGCCGCGAAGCACATTTGAAAGTGGAGGGGCTGAACTCTATACCGGCCTTGTTAAATGTTGAACTGGTCTATCTAAGATAGGACTTATAACATTGATCTATAACAAGTGGGGGGAGGGACTCTGCGGCCCCTGTATCACATATTGTGAAGGCAAATATTTCATGCCCCAATCCATAGGGGAATGCAGTTTTCGCCTGTATTCTAGGATTGACCCGAGTATATGGTGGGGGTTTCCCTTGTTCAAGGATGTCGATGTCGAGGATTAGTTGTCTTCTCAGAAATCATTTTGACAATCGATGCAGACAGTAGTTTTCTCATGGCATTTTCATAAGAATTTGGTATCTGGACCAAAACACCTTAGCTCTTCCATCCACCACGAAAGGAAAACCTGACCTTCGAATAAATATATGTATTTACCTACTACCTACCTAACTTGCTGGGATAGGGTTGTGCGACTGAGATTCTAGATTCTTTAGAAATTTGTTACACACTGTCATCACCATGTGAAGATGCTTAAGTGCATATATCTTGAGTTAGATTGAACTTCAGTTACTATTAGACTGGTTGATTGCAAATTTTGAAATAGAATCATCTTACACTCTTTTTCAGGTTGGAACCAGTGCAGTTCACTACCTAGAGGCAGGAGGTCACATCCATATGTCCTTTGCCTGGGAACGAGTAATGCAGTATCCTAATATTTCATCATCGTCGACAGCGTTGCGATACCTTGCAGGAATGACATAACTTTTGCAGTTGATAGGCTTTTCGAGCTGCATAATAAATTCAATCTGGAATAACCTCATTCTTTTTACTCCTCGAGACTATGACTCTGAGACTTGAGAGTTGATCACCAAAATCTGCGTTGTCTCATGTCAAAGCTCTTGTGTTCGGTGAATTCTGATTGTGTCAGGTTTTGTCTGGATCACCATCAGTCTGTGACTCATTTGGACTGAAAATATTCCACTCATACATTCACTTAGTAGCAGTTGTTTTTACCAACATATTTCAAGAATGAGAAGGCTTAGGCTTTCTTGGGGTGTTGTCCTCATATCAACAGGGGATACGTTGGTCTGATTGCGCAATACCACCATATCTCAAGAATGATTATGCCTAGTCCACACATGCATGTGATCGAATGAAATAAATCTTATCAGAAATCTGTGTGATCGACCGATTTTTGGGTTCAATCCTGAGCAACCTTGTCTCGCATATGCAAATGGACAAGAAGTCCAAAATCAGTGGCATTGACATTTAACCCATTCTGAATCAGAAGTGGCCCATTTGTCACCCATTATTGTTTTACCACCATATCACAGGAATAATAAGCAATGATGAAATGCATTCTGGTCATGGTTTACATTAAATGTTTGTTTGTTTCTCATGACCTTGCTTGTGAAAAGAGACGTACTGAGTGCGACAATTATTAATTATGGATTCTCCAAACCAAATGCTTCTAAATATGAAGAAAAGGAGATCTTTTGAAAATTTTAAGTCCCATATGAACTCTAATCATTTGCCCTTACATATAGGTGTGGGAGGGTCATGAAAAACTAAGTAACAGTGAACTTAATGAATTTTATTGTGAAAATATATTCATGAACACTTCCCATATTGTTGCATTAAAAAAGCAGTAAAGCATACTCTTGCATTATTTTTTATTCTTGTTTGTCATACAAATGGAGGGATGCTTAGTTTAAAATGTAACTTTGGTACTTCTGCAAGTTTGTCATATCTAACTTAAAACTTTATAAAATTTATACCCTGCTTCTTGCTTAACAGGTCTTAACGAATGTCAGAAATCTGTTTACTTTCTTGCATTACTACAATTATGTCCTGCAGATGTCAAGGGGTCAGACTTCAATCTCGCTCCTGTTTTTAGTCGTCTGTGACTGAATGCAAGTGAACTTTATTTTGGTATGTTCTTTAAATCATTATCTTGAATATGACCTACACTTACACAAGTACCACAGTTACATTTTCACAGCAATTCATCTCTGGGGGAGTTGAAAACCAAGCCTAGAAGGATTACTGTGTTGCTGTTGCAAATTTTAACAGGCAATTTTTGTGAAATGTCTTAAAAGTAGATGGTACGATAAGGCGGCATAAGTATACATGGTGCAGTTGAAATCAAGAAATTAAAATGTCCTAACAATGATTGTTTTAATCTAATGACGAGAAAATATATGTTTACAATATTATGTGAAAGTTCTAGCTTGATTGTATAAGATTATAGTTCTCACATGAAAGTTCAACTGCACCATGTAAATAGGCCAAAATGCCACCTTATAATATGCCATCTCCTTTTTGAATACCAACGCTTACAAAGTGTTGAATCCCAACACTTGCAAAGTGCTGAAAGTCAACATTTACCAAATGTTAAATATGGACACAAATCCTACACTTACAAGTGTTAGAATTCAACATTTATAAAGGTTAGAAACGAGATCATAACACTTTTAAAATGTTGAAATCCAATACTTTACAAAGTGTTGAAACCAGCAACACTTTCGAAAGTGTTAAATTAACATGTACAAACGTTTTCCCTCCTCCACACTTATAAATGTTGTATACAACACTTTAGTTTTAAGAGTGTACCGTATATGAAAGTAATATAACAAGTAACAAAAACATCACTTATTGTCATGTATACAATGTATAGTGAATTTTGTATTTGTATACGTGTTCTTTATGAGGAAATAAAACGAAATAGAAAATTTACATCTATTGTACATCAATTAAACACAGCCTAGCTGGTGACAACGTGAACAGTTATTGTCACACCGGAACATTAAGCAACTTTATATAATCCACTCCGTCTATAAAAGTGTAATAGTTCAATGAAAATGTGTATTAATGTAATATTCATTATGCTTTCAGAATTCCGAATTCCAAGTAAAGAATGTCTCTGTAAGGATAAACGCTGTAAGTATTCGTTAATGTGGTGTTATTCATTCCCACAACTCAAATGCCTATAAAAGTACGAACATTGTATTTTGGTGTGTGCCAGTCATGTGCTAGCTGCTTGTTGTTTCCAGTCTATGTCTCCAAAAGCATAAAAAACACAAACGGAGAGGCATGGTTTAAAAAGGTAATTTGTCGAGAAGCGGTCAAAATGTCTTGCTGGACATCTGGATAAACGCCTTTTTAATTGCTTCATTTGCAAAGCCTATTGGTTTGTTTGATTCTGTATCACATTGGACGTCTCCGAACAGATTTGATTTGCAACGGAAGGCAACTGAGTTTAAGAATGTTAGAATGGGGATTTCCTCTGGACGGAAATACTGTGTAGGTGGCTTTGGATGACATTGGCGTGTTCAGTGAAAATTTGGCTCGAACCCGCCATGCGCCTTCCCATGAGAATAAATCAGCATGTGGGAATTATTATTTCTTTTCCACGCATATGTGAATTTTCGTGATAGCAACCTAATATAAACGTTTGGGAATTTTGACGGAAGTGTCTGCATGGTCCATCTTCCTTAATGTATACCGCATACTCCGCTCTAGCCCTGCATTCTAACTACATACTCTGTACCAGCCCTGCATTCTATCTGCATAATTCGTATCCGTATCAGCCCTGCATTCTATCTGCATAATCCGTACCAGTCCTGCATTATGTCTGCATACTCCGTACCAGCCCTGCATTCTATCTGCATACACCGTAGTAGCCCTGCATTCTGCCTGCATACACCGCACCAGCCCTGCATTCTGTCCGCATACACCGTACCAGCCCTGCATTCTGTTTGCATACTCCGTACCAGCCCTGCATTATATCCGTATACTCCGTACCAGCCGTGCCTTCTGTCTTCGTACCCCGTACCAGCCCTATCTGCATACTCCGTACCAGCCCTGCATTCTATCTGCATACTCCGTACCACCCCTGCATTCTATCTGCATACTCCGTACCAGCCCGGCATTCTGTCTGCATACTTCGTATCAGCTCTGCATTCTGTCTGCATACTCCGTACCAGCCCTGCATTCTGTCTGCATACTCCGTACCAGCCCTGCATTCTGTCTGCATACTCCGTACCAGCCCTGCATTCTGTCTGCGTACCCCGTACCAGCCCTGCATTCGGATTTGGGCAGTACAGCTATTACTTGAGCTATCACATGTGGGTGTCTCTTAAGTCAAAACAAATACGGTGACGAACATGTGAATTCAAAACAATCAGAAGAGACGAAATGTACAACACATTGTCTGACGTTCCTTCGCCCAAATATAAGCATACTGGGGAAAGTGACGATGTCACGAGACTCTTTAAAAAGCCTATTGATATATGGCCATTCCTCGTCTTGGTGAAGTATCTTGGTGTTAGGAGTAACAGCTATGTCGAGCATTTCAAATTTGGATACTCGTGAAGAATCTTAAACATTTACCCTCGCGGATTCCAATCCGGATTATTTTTGCGTGGTAACATTGAATGCTTGTCGACTAATTACCTGTGATAAATATATCTAATTGTTCCTCCGTCATTTATTTAATTAACATTTTCCCCATTTTTGTATTACTGAATAAACTGTTACACATCTATGTGAATATACTTACAACTGAATATTTAGTAACTACAATCTCATAAGCTGTGAAAATTACGAAATAAAGCCCTTAGTAACCTGTTGCTATGGTAAACTCATTTCTGAAATTAGTTGGATTTTTCGCAACTTGAGTAATGCTATGAATGAACAATGTCGAGAATAAGAAATCAGAAATCATAGCTATGCGAATATTCCAGAATAAAGTTATCTCCTTAAGTTGACTTCACTTGTTTACATCACCAAATTTCATTTGCAAAAAATACGCGAATATCGGATTTGGATTTCAAGTAGAAGTATCTCCCTAGTAAGAATATGTGCTGTTTCGCGAATTTTGAATTTCGAAACTCATGAAACCTGTCAATTACTTGCCATATTTGCCTTAACATATTTGTTCCGCATTGATTGTTAACGTTGCCTACTTACCAATTATCTTTACATTTTGTCCATTGATGTCATAAAAAACCCTTATTTTAGGCTGATTCGCCGGACTATATACTTCAAATAACAATTCAACAATACATCATGTATATAATTGGACAATAAATTAATTATTGGGCTTTATCGCAAAGTTTTAGTATGATATCGTCTACATGAATTGTATTTTACAGGGCGAACTGATCGTCGTAACTGGGCCGGTTGGATCTGGGAAGGTAAAGAGTATGTTAATATACAGTTTATATAACAAGTCCTATGGTATACATAATAGACTATTTCACGTCGGCAAATTACAAGCCGTGTAATGTAGACGATATGTATTGTAACAGAAGAAATGACTTTCACGGACCTGTGAATTGGACTAGAGATAATATTAACCCTACCTGGCCTGGGGGAGGGAAGCGGAAAGTGCCGCCCCCCTAGTGAACTTTTCTTTGCTGCTCCGAAACGACAAAACCGAGGAGGCTGAAACTTGGTGACTTTTAAGCTTATCTTATTGGAGTCATTTTTAGTCTATTTTCATATACCCCCGGGTGGAGGATCATGGGTAAATTCAAAATGGCGGCCATGTGGTATCCGCGAAAGTCGTGTTTTTCATCTTTTCGGTCCATTTCTTCACATTTCTCTTGCCTAAAAGTCATTGAAAGTAAATTATTTATCCAAAACTAATTATTCTCTATTTTATAAGATTTTTTTCGAGAGAAAAATCTGAAAAAATGAAAATTTCGAAAAATCGACCCCAAAAAGACCGAAAAATGGCTTCCGAGAAGATGACCTCACTGTGACGTTATCATGGCGGCCATCTTGGATTTTTTTACATTTTCCGGTAGAGCTTGAACCCAAGATACTGTGTGGTAAGTTTCAGCCCTCTAGCCTTAGTGGTAGAGAAAATATATAGGGGGGCACTTTCCGCCCCCCCCCCAGGCTGCGACACCCCCCAAATCGCCCAGGCCAGATAGGGTTAACGTCCAGGTAAGAGAATATGTGATGATTACATGTGGAAAACTCCAAGCTGATATATTTCAATCCAAAACCTGCAAAAAAACTATTTTTTTTTCTTCAAGAATGTATACTGAAATATCAGCTTGGAAATATTAAGACGGTCGATTTAACAAATATGAACTTATGATTTATCAAAATGTGCTCACATGTGTATTTTTTCGTGCTCGCAATATAGGCTTATTCACTTCCAGGCACGGTTATTTATGTAGTGGCACACAGGCGCGATCAATCAGCAATTGTTACATGTCCGTTTGTAGGAATGATTACGTCCAACACGATGATACTAAGAAAATATCACGCGAAATCTGAGGACCTTCCTTATTATGAAATTAGAGGGTCACTTTGTACGAAACCGTGTGGACCATTGTAACACATATGTGAGTGACCTTAAACCAAAATTATATGTTAGCACAATCATTTATCAAGGTTGCTTTTGGTATGAGTGTCTTATTCCGTATATATTCATAAAAAAATACCAGAATAGGCCAGGGAACACATGTTGACGAATTATCAATTCCTTTTTATTCGGCTGACCATCGTATTTTTTTCCGAACTGATACTTCAGCATATATTCTTCAAGAAAAAATATATGGTTTTGTAGGTTTTGGAGTGAAAAGAAAATCAGCTGTGTTACCAGTGGAGATTTTTTCATTTAAGCATCACATATCCTTTCGTGGGAGATGACTTTACGCGTTCATGTTTGTTTATATAGCTTCTTAGTTATCTAGCTCATTTCCACGCAAATTACCCGTCCTGTAAATGCCAGTGTATTTTAATTTATTGCAAAGAAACTCGACCAATCGGAGTAAGCTTCTATGTAAACGAAAATAGTACACTGAGATGGTTGATTCTGAAAATACCGTATTAGATCGATTCTCAAGGTGAAAGGTATTAACGCGACGGAAAAGCGAAAGGAGACGTTGGATAGTCTAGTGGATGAAAAGTTGATATCTCATTATCATGCAACCTACAATCACAGCATAATACACCATTCGGTGTTTGTGCTTGTTAAACTTCTGGGTTTCTTGTTTAAATTTAGTTCGGGAAGAGTAAGACAGGCTACAAACTTCAAACATGTGTTATCCGCATGACTGTGATTCATCTAAAGTGCCCATGCTTGATGGTCAGGAAGATGTGATGTACATCGAGGGGCCCGAAGATTGTCGCAGTTGATCGTTAATACTTATTCCTTCTAGAGAATTTTGGAAATAGTGCAATAATATTACGTATGCACTCCCCTCCCAACCGAAATTATTAGTATTATTATTTTTTATTATTGTTTGGAATGTTTACTGGGACGAAGCACCATAACATTGAACCAGCTTTTTCTATCTTTTTTTTTCTCCACTCGCAATCCAGTCAAATTTGCTGCTAACTGTCCTAGGAGAACTTCCTCTCAGTAAAGGAGAGATAGAAGTATGTGGCGACATAGGATATGTCCAACAGCACCCTTGGGTTTTCCATGCTACACTTAGAGAAAACATATTGATGTCAAGAGAATTCGACGAACAACGCTACCATCGGGTTATTTACGCGTGTGGACTGACAAAGGTAAGCGTGATAAGTTTTAACCCTGTTCGGCCTGAGATTTTGGGACCTGTCCAAGCCTGCGGGCCATTCCGATCTTTCTTGTTTTTAGCCCTTGAGCTAGGGAGCTGAAACTTACCAGACTATACCCTTCGGTCAAGCTCTACCAGAAAGTCGAAGATGGTCATATCTATGGCGTCACAGTAACGTCATTTAAAAAAAGACATTTTTTGTCGATTTTTCGGTCAGATTTGTTTTTGATTTATGCAATTTCAAGGTAAAAACTTCCAGATAAATTAGTAAATATTAATCTGATGTGAATAAAGAATTTTTTGTCGACTGTTCCTCGCGGAAAAGCAGACATTTTGAAGAGAACTGACGAAAACATTGCTATTATAAACTAAAAAGACACAGAGTGTCAGCTTTCAGCTGGTAGGGTTAATGTTATTAGATTCAGTGTTCGGATAATTGTTTACCGGTTACAATTGTGTATTAAACAACTGTTTTGTTGCTGTATTTATGGTGGAACTACAAGTATAACTTACCCTTGGGATTAAACTTGGCATTAGATATCTGCACATTCAAGTATAATTAATCTTTGGGGATGAAACGAGATATCCGCTACTCAAGACTGATCTCTAAGGTGGTATTTTCTAAAAGTATTCTTTGCTAAAATGCATATTTAACGGACTATGTTTTCATAGGATATAGAACTGATGCCCCACAAGGACCTTACCCTGGTAGGAGAGCGAGGTCTTATGCTCAGTGGAGGGCAGAAAGCACGAGTATCACTGGCCAGGTAGGCATACTTCCTGACCATTTTGAGTCGGCCTGAATATACCATTACATATGTCATATTAGGCCGGTGGATTAAGTCCACTTAAGTCCTTAATAAAGCATCAGATTTGGCACATGTGTCGCCAGAGGCACCGCGAACAATATCACAAGGGGTACCTCCGATTTCGAGGCCCAAGAAGAAATTTGTAGCCCATTAGGGGCTGTGTCATTTTCAGTCACCAGAGGGCAAGATTTTCCCAAACGACTTTCCAAACACGACATAACTTCGCTATCGTTTAGGCTAGGAGTCTGAAACTATTCGTACTGCTAGCAAAGATCTATCGCCAAAAAAATATCACAGTGACTAATTTCAGACTAATTTATAATTTTAGATTAATTTCGAATTGAAACTCGTAATTATTTTATTTCGTGTTAAGTATACAGTAAATATTAGAAAATGATAAGATGGAGAGGCAGCCGTTGATTGACCTTTGCCAAACTGAGTCAAGTTGGACCTGATACTCACTTACGCAATACATTCGTTGGGTCTACTATACAATGCCGCCCATGACTGGACAATGCATAGCTACCCATTGAAATGTGTAATCCTAAATATAGCGTCTGACTTCCATCTACCCATTTTTGAATATGTTCTTCGGGATTCATGCTGCTGAAGATGAAGTGGTTGCGCCAATGCGAAAACCATGGTCTTTTAAACCGAGAGTCAAGGCCGATTAAAGAAATTCCAGTTTCAGATTTGCTGAGAAATAGACCGCTGTAATTTTGTCAATTTGAACAGGGGGTGCGTCCTCGGGTGTGAAATATGTAACTGAAAATAAGCACGGATGCTCGAACTGGACATTATATAAAATTATAAGTGTACGATGATATAAACAAATGAGCTGGCTTATGGGATATGTTGTGTTTAAAGTTACGGGTAAAGATGTTCATGCCTTCTAACGTACCAGATTGGTCGAAGAAAGAGTCATCGTCATATTGAAAAAAACGTTTTGCAATTGCTGTCTTGTTTTTGAACGAACTGTAAGATGCGATGCGTAAGAATGCAAAAAATTCTACCAGGATCATTACTATGAAAGGTATCCTTTGTTATGGGTAGCCTTGTATCCGGCTGACCGTGTAATTTTGACATACCGGTGACAGCTTTTTGGCGGCCACATTGTGCACATAACTGATAGTGGAGGGGGCATATTTGTGGAAATCCAAGAATGTTATAAAGGAAACCAACCGTGCCGATGAGACGGGGAATATCTTAGTGGTATACCGTTCAGTGTGATTGGGGAAATCTCTATACACTTACATGTATCACGCGCTCTTGTATACTTTCAAAGAAGACGCACGGGACGCCGTCAGAAGGACTCTAGCGGTCTGCTTCGAAAATTTCCGCAGCAAATTGGCTAATGGGTTCGGCGAACGGTTGAACCAATGAACCAATGACAGCGCTTCCTGAAATTTTAACCGCGAGGGCTTACCGACGCACTAATTTCATGAGCATTGAATCACTCGAAGAACGGTGATTGGTTATTTAAACCACAGTCATATGATCACAAAGAAAGAGAACTTTCTGATGTACCAGTTTGTGGCCCCAAATTTCCACGGCAAGCACTATGGGGAACAACTCCTTGACCGTGATACATTTATGTAAGTGGGAATTGTGCCGGCCATTCTTGGGATATCCACGAGGACCCCTAAACAGCCGCCAAACCCAAGATACCAGCAGCGTCGGGAAACAGTTTGATCGGGTTTGATCACATCAGAGGTATCCAATTTGGAGAACAAAAGGGATTTTTAGTTGAAAGACTCCAGGAATGCAGGCCAGATATTAGTATCGGCTCTAGCTCCTTAATTCAAGCGAATATGGTGGCAAGCCAATGATAATCTCCCGTTAAATCTATCAGGCGGCGGAGAAATGCCCTGCCGGGTACCCTGGCTTTACAGGCAAAATTGAGTGAGCCAATAAGAGACTGCACTTCCACAAGGGTTATCTTTTTGCGGCGCGGGAATTCACAGAGCATGCTATTCGGTTTATGAATTTTGTCTTCTGGAACTGATGCTTGTATACATGTAGCTCTGGAATCCGGTTGAATCTCATGAATGGGTAGTAGGTCTTAGCATGTTTGACTGGAATTTCCAAATAATCACACAAGCAAATGAAAGTGCTAAGAGCTATAGAACAGTGGTTAGTGCCGTTTATACCGATGAACTTGAAGTCGTCCAGTATGTGGGTTACTTCTGCTATGCCGAATTTTGTAGCAATAACCCATTGTAGAAAACGACTGAAGCTCACATATATTTTACAGAGCATCTCATCGGGAGGCACCCGTCATAAAAATACTTGCCGCCTCCGTGAAACCTCAATAAGAGGTAATTCGCTGTATTGATAGATATGATGCGGAAGACTTCCTCTAAATCGGATTTTGCCATCAAACAGTATGGACCATGTTTTTCAAATGCAGCAATCACGATATCTATTGTCCTGTGGAATCGCACAGTTCATAGACAAGACTGGTTATCCAGGGGGAGATAAATCGTGTATTACCCTAAAAGATTTAGGCACCTTTTTGGAGACGAAGCATAATGGAGAGCAAATCATATTGTCAAAAGGAGAAGTGGAGAAGGGGCCAGCTACTCGACTCTTTGTCTAATTTAGCTTCTACGATGACAGGGTTTGGCGTAGTAAATGAATGAATACACGATACAGTAAAAAGCCTTGTAATAATTACTTATGTTTTGATAGGAATAGTTGCGATAATGGGCAGGATAAACATTCAGCCAATCAAAGTCGTTGAAGTTTGCGTGGAAATACTCCAGATGCAGCAAACAAAGCGGATAGGACTGCTCCGCCATTTTGTTTTCCGAAGTTGTGAACTCGTCTGTTTTAGTTTCACTAATGACCACAGAAGTAGACCCAAACTGCGGCAGAACACTTGCTTAAATCCAGGTTTCAATTAATTTATTTCTATCGAAATTCAATTAATTTATTTCTATCGAAACACATGCAGTTCATTCTTCTATTAACGACAGCATCATTTTCGAAAAGAGGTTCTCCAGAAACGGCGAACATACATATGAGATTAGGCTCGTATATATTGCAGTAAATAGAAGTGATCGAAGTGAAAACAGTAACCAGGAAATATAATTATATCTCATAAAGGATTTAGATATAAAATAAAGTTAGATATAAAGATAGAATGACCGGTGTCTCGAGCAGGAAAAAGTATGAGATTATTTAAGTGAAGGTATACGATATCGGAGTAAATCTGTTTAAACTCAAAATCGAAAAAGATAACGTAGAAGAAACTGGCTGGTTCTCTCTATAGCCGGAAGGTGGCTACCGCATCGTCGCCGCCAGCCAGGTGGCTACCGCACTATCGGCTATAGCGATACGAACACGCCAATCCAATCCAGACGAGATCTGTTCCTTTACATCTGCCAGTGAACGTCACACCTTTTCAGACGAAAATTCAAAAAATAAAACAAGCATTTTCTCCGCGGTGAATGACGACGGCTGTCATCCACGAGAAGATTTCGGTGCGGTTGTTCAGCCACTGCTGAAATCTGACATCGACTTCTGAAATTAATACTCCAAGTACGTGTGGACAGGAAAGTCTAACCACCCAGGAAATCTTCGAGGTCGGTACTGGTGACTTTTTTGCAGTATGAATAAGGAGAGCTAATCGTATGCCGGCCAGACACAGGAAAACCTGAAGGTTTACCTGAAATCCAGCATCAACGTAAACTAAGATAGTCGGTTGGTTACACGCCAAGGCACGCGCAAACTTATGGTTCATTGGTCACATATTCTAAAAAAGTAAAATATGTAAAACACAACGAGGATATACATATATACATGTAATATAATATGCACTATATATTATAATAAAAAATAGTCACGAAAAATGAAGTCGATCTATCACCCGAAAATTCTGTGAAATTCCATATTTCTACCATATATCCAGAGCGATTTGTAGAGGTCTACAAATAAGATACTCATCCAATATAATGGTTCCATTGGGTAAATTAGATGGTATAAATTTAGTAGACGAGTGGCCACTTTCTGTCTCGTGTTCAAGTAAGCACATAATACATTATGTAGGCTGCTTGTGATGTAAGTTTTTTTTTGCAATTGTTCGAGTAAACACGCGTGACAAGTCTACATATATACAATCAACTTATTGCTTGGGTGATGAAATCTACATGCAATAACATGTTCGTCGATGCGAGCAGAAAAAAACATGCATGGCTTGAGTTGGTTGAAAAACCAACCGAAGCACAGAACTTTTTGAAATATAATTGACAGTAATATGGAAAGTTCTGGAGCACATCCTCGTAGAATTATACCAGATATTAATTCTCCTACTCATGCGTGTCTAGTGTCTATATCCTGTAGGAGACACAACACTACCGGGTTTTACATTTGAGTAATAATGGGCATGCTTTTAACTCCAGGATCAATGAATCCAGGCACTGTGTTAGATGTATTATCGGTTACATGGACTTAAAATATCACTTGAATACATCGCAGATTTCAGGGGATGAGTCAGCCCGAACGTTATTGAAGAACCCGTTTTTCGGAACAGACTAACACATGTTGTTCACATAAAAACAAAGCCGTTCTATCATGTGTCTTCTACCTGCATGAGGTACTGTTATGCATGAAATCTTGCCGATTTTTCACAACAGCCCCGAGCTATACACTTTCTATGTGAGATTTTTTTTCTCCTTCACCGCACACGCTGGTTTTTTTTTCAATTGCCAATGAAGTCACATTATTTTTAATATCACGACACTCTCCTGTAACAAATCTGAGTGATCGGGTTTCAGGTTAGAATTGGAGTAGATTTGATTAAATAAATGACAACGGACACATTTTTCTTAAATTATTTACCTTGAAGACATTTACTTATTATTTACCTTGTTATTCATCTTTAGAGCGATCTACAAAGAGGCTGCCATTTATCTGCTGGATGATCCATTGTGCGCAGTAGACACGGATGTTGCCAAGCATATATTTCAGCAGTAAGTTGAACAAAAAAAATAGATATAACCATACATGTCTTGTGAAGGGGGAGGGGTCGATCGCCAGATTTTAGAGATAGAGCTGAACTTTCATGGCTTTATAGCTTATGCCATTGAAGCCTATTTCCATAAGCCTCGTGCGGAGGATTATGGGTACACTTAACACGGTGGGCATGATTGGAGGGGGGCGTGTTCAACA
>JAVTVY010044346.1:0-209807 GCA_036873755.1 Hanleya hanleyi | reverse complement strand
GCAGTCCGGTGTAAGAGTGCGGGTCTCCCTCACACCCTCGTCTTCAGGCAAGACTTCAACCGGAGGTACTGCTGGGTCCCAAGGGAAAATCTTCTCCACGTCTCATGCTTTCGTCTAATACAAGCGGGTAGGCAAGCAGGCTGGCAGGCTAGAGGTGAGGCAGGCAGGCAGGCTAGAGGTCAGGCAGGCTAGAGGCAGGCAGGCTAGAGGCAGGCAGGCAGGCTGGTCAGGTCAGGTCAGTCAGAGTGCTCCGCAGGGTAGTGCAATGAATACACCCCACCCCTAAAAATCGCCTCCTTTTATACGTTTTTCTACAATCCGCCATTTTGTCCCATCCCAACCCACATCAGCCGCCATTTTGTCCCATCCCAACCCACATCAGCCGCCATTTTGTCCCATCCCAACCCACATCAGCTGCCATTTTGTCCCATCCCAACCCACATCAGCCGCCATTTTGTCCCATCCCAACCCACATCAGCCGCCATTTTGTCCCATCCCATCCCACATCAGCCGCCATTTTGTCCCATCCCAACCCACATCAGCCGCCATTTTGTCCCATCCCAACCCACAGCCGCCATTTTGTCCCATCCCAACCCACAGCCGCCATTTTGTCCCATCCCAACCCACATTAGCCGCCACAACATCTATAGATTATGTTTATTACTAGGACGTCAGCGAAATACTAGTACCCATCCTCCGTATGGCAGATCTGTACAACCCAGAACAAGTCAGGACATGCCTTGATCACGTGATGGAGTTCCTCCTCAATCCTCCACCGGAAGTGACGTCATCTGCGCGAAAACACCTGCGCACTCGTCAAAATATGGTCTGTAAAGGGTTACTACTACTACTAACGCTGCCCATCATGGGAATTTCATTATCTTTCGTCGGATTTTAGCCCAACAAGACATTAATGATATGAACATTTGGCTCGTTCTATATTCTGATAAATGGAGACAGATCAGCTACTCAACCATGCAGGCGCTCGACACTAGAAGCCCAGAAATGCAGCGAAAATGGCGAAATTGTATTGAAAGAAATACAGATGTCGATCAAGTTTATCAATGGAGATGATTAAAATGATAGAAAAGAGTAATAACTCAGCTGCCAAATTTCTGGGGTGACGCCGTTATTGTCGGCATATAGCACATACCACTACGTGAGTTCTATTGATATCTCCACATGTTAATCTGTATCATTAACAGCTTTATAAAAGCAGAATAAAAAAATTATTAAAACAAATTATCCGTTAATTATCCGGCTATATGCTGACAATAACGCTAAAACAAGTATATATCTGCGTCATCTACTATTTCCTGATCAATAAGTCAATCATTAAGTAAATCATTCAATCTGTACAATTAACAGCCTTATGGAAACAGAAGGGGGGGAGTAAAACAGATTATCCGTGCTATATGCTGACAATAACGGTGTTTACCGCTGTGTTAACCCCAGGATTTTGACGGCTGGGTAAACACCCTGTAGCTCGCTGTCGTAGATTTGTTTAAAGCTGAATTGGTTTGAAAAATTACTTTATATCAAGCAAGTAGACCAAGAAGTTGGAATTTTCCAGTCATAATTGCCGTATACGTATAGAGTAAACTTACTTGTACGTATTTTGCCGGTTTATTGCGACGCACAGTGCGCTTTACTGCCAGCTTTTCAACGTTTCATTGGGAAAAGAAACACAAATTTGCAAATGACGGACGGATTTTACGATTCTCTGTCTAGTGCTTCCGCCGAGGTCCGCGCGCCCCGCATCTGTCCTTATATAAGACAATTCTGGGCTAGTTGGCCCAGAGTATTCCAAAACCAGCATAGCTGACAGTTATAACGTCGGACAAAGGAAAAAAACAAATCTCATCGCCTATCAAGCGTATGTTGATTTCCCACACCTAAGCGCTGTGTTGATCAGTTCCTTCACATATAAAGTGAATACTAAACGAAAAGACCTATCCGGCCTTGAATGGTTCTGTTCACCTATTAAATGAATACTGAACGAAATCACCTAGACGGTGCATGCCCACCTACCATAAATTGGTTCAGGCTCTGACAATATGCAGATACATTCAACTATAATATATCGAATGAGGCACCTATGCCGTACGTGCCCACCTACCATAAATTGGTGCAGGCTCTATTAATATGCAGATGTTAACTAAGTGATAACTAACACCAGCCCAACACCAATTAACAGTGTTAACTAAACACCAATAAATGGTGTTGAAGCTGGCTCAACACCGTTTTTTAGTGTTGACTGACAAGTGCTGATGCTGGCTCAACACCAATTAACAGTGTTAACTAACACCAATAAATGGTGTTGAAACTGCTTCAACACCATTTTTTAGTGTTGACCGACGAGTGCGGATGCTGACTCAACACCGAATAACAGTGTTAACTAACATCAAATAACGGTGTTAACTAACACCAATAAATGGTGTTGAGGCAATATGGTGTAGGCCGTAACTCAACACTGTTTTATGGTGTTGAAGTCAGCACCAATTTTTAGTGTTAATTAACACCATTTTTCTGACTGTGCATGTTAAACTAGCAGAGTGATGATAGCATAACTCTCGTATTGTTTCAGGCCTTTTTCTCCTCGCCCACGACAGAGGAGCCATGGCGTGTTCAGCTCTAATATTCGTCTTTGTGAGCATTGATCGATATTTTGCTATCTGCCATCCGCTAAAAAATCGGCAGTTATGGACCGCGAAGAGTACTTACATTGTGTTGATAGTCATATGCGTGTTTGCAGCAGGGGCCTCTGTACCCTTTGCTTATATGGTCAACTACACTGAATTGAAAGTGTCCAACGTAACGTTTTATTTATGTCTATTGGAAAATACCCAACCCTGGCAAGTGAATTATGAAAGAGCACTCCTTATATTGATGATCTTCGTTCCAATTCCATTGCTCGTCTTTTTATACGGAACCATGATCTCCAAGCTCCGACGAAATGTCCCGGGAGAAACGTCTCAAGTGGCACCAAACAAGTCGAGACGACAATCGAGATCCCAAGTCATCATAATGCTGGCTACCGTTGTTATTCTCTTTATTCTTTGCCGTTGTCACTTCTAAGCCTTGTGAAACATGTGTTTACCAATTATGATGATGGTAATTTCGCGTTAATCTGGACAGCCCGAATTCTGTTTTCCGTGAACAGTGCTGCAAATCCTGTGGTGTATTTCACGGTTTCATCTAACTTTTGTTAGGGTTTCCTGCTCCAGATATCAGCAGAGCGCGCCTGATCTCCCCAACGAATTGACAACGACGCCATGATGCAAATGGGGATGACAGAAGATGTGTGAAGGAGACACCTCTCGTTTTGGGGCATTTCCTTCCGACCGCAACTTTATGAAATACAAGGCTGATTAGCTGACTGACCCGGAAATACAAACTGAACGTTGATGTAGAGGGGTTTCTTCAAGACTACACTCCATGATTAAATGATGGTAAGACGTGCATGCTGCTCTATCCAAGCAAGCCCTTGAGAGCGGCTTATCCACGGGGCCCAACACGCAGTAGCTCGTTCTCCATCACCGATTCCGTAAGCATTCAGATTTGCTTTGTTCAATTTAATTGAATCTTTTCTGTATCAGTACACCAGGATGAAAAGTTTTCAGTAAAAGAAAAGACATGTAGGACAATATTTGCTTCCTGCTTATCTGTGACCTATTGAAATATTGTAAATGAATCATTTTCGAATTTGTCACATTAACTGATCGAACGAACTTCCGGTTATGTATTGTAATTTGCACGCTTGCGCTGTACACAACAGAGAATATCCGTAAAATGTGTAATTAGGTCTAACTTATTATGTACATGTACGATTATAATCCAATGGTGTCCTCTCAAGGTGTCCTCTCAATAACAGGGGGCAACCTTTCCCTTGTATTATCTAAACAAACACTGATTGAGCGAACAATTCACCATGTACAATCGAAAGACTACTGTAAAGAAAGCAAACAACCTATTTAGGTATGGGCGTTCACTTCCATGATCTTCGATCTCAAAGTACAATTGTTGTTGTTGCTGCTGTTGTTGTCAACAAACAATGAATAGAGTATGAACTTATTGGGAGTACAGGTTTGGTACTCGATAGGGAACGGCAGCATATATTTGTTACGTCACATTATTTTATTTTATTCTTTATTATTTTAATAGTTTATTAATAAATTGTGCTCTTTTCTTCAGGTGTATCCTTATGACGAAGTGGTATATGCATTAATGACAGTGTCCATTGATTGACTTGAAATATATATAAAACACCATTGACGGAATGACTTTCCAATGTGTTGACCTGTTCAGTAGTTGATATATGTTCATGTTAATGACAGTGCCCTTTAACTTCAATTTTGTTGTATTTATATATTTATTACATAACTGCGGCGTTATTAGGGGCATATGGTCATGACATATTTATCGTATGCACCTAGGTGAATAACACTTTCAAACACGCTGATTTGATAATACACGTAGCGTGAGAAAATAAATTACTACGCTTGGTCGTGGCGTCACTGAACTATTTTTCCCATTGATCATTTTTTACTGCGAAATATTATGTTTACAAGTGCAACAACAACATAGATATCTGCAAGACGATCATTTTATCCAGATACATGCAGTGGCCTGCAAACTATAATTGCCAATAGCCATACAAGCAGCAATGATTCGCAATGCATTATTTCGACAGTTTTGAGCTTCAAATTTTGTATAAAGTACTCACGTACCGGTCGTAGTCCGTCATGTTTGTTTGGCGAATCGAGCCAGCCCGCCATTATGAGTACCGTATCCCGTCAGATCTCGACAGTAAACCTTTGTTGATTCTTTTGCAATATCTTCATGGATTCTTTCCTATGTTTGTTTATTTCTTGCAATAGATCTGGACGATTAGAGACTTCAAACGGACTAGGTATTCAAAATGATATTGTCAGCTGAGAACTCGCCAACATGTCGCGCGAGCATGATGACATGCAACGAACACGAGTGTAACTCATAGCATGACATGATCCAAAATTAATAATGTATGAAAAACAGTCAATCAACAAATTACACTTATTTTATTCTGTTGTGAAATAGTCTAAGATATTTTGAATACTGTGAAAACTGAACAGTCTTAAAAGGGACGTGCTCAATCTCTTTCGCATTTTGAAACTATATCGGCTTAGCGTATACAGCAACTTGTCAGGTTGCGGCGCGCCTGAGCCAGGACCGTTTTTTCGTCGAGAACGAAACAAAGAAAAGAAATTTTGAGGTAGATTTGACAATGAAATCTTTTTAATTATTGCGTTTATAATTTACTTAAAAATAGTTATGTCACAGTGATAAACAGAATCTTACACTCGTGACAATTTAATATGAACGTTATGACACTCGAGTAAGCTACATAAGTTGCTCGCTAAAGCTGGCAACATATAAAACTGATTCAACTCGTGTCATAACTTTCATATTAAATAGCCACTCGTGTAAGATCCTCTATTCCTACGAAGTAGGCTACAGATCGCAAATTGTCCGGTAATGAGTCAGTGAGTCCATACGAATCCTTTCGTCGGCAAAATAAGGAGAACCATTGACATTAGAACCTTTATTTTTGGCATGAACGTGCATTAGGGCATTGTTACCAGCAAGTTCTGAGCTGACCGAATTCTGATGAAAATTTGATTTATAATTATTTTTTTTATTATGTATTGATAGCTCAGCGAGTGCACTGTCATGCCCATTGGGAGCACTTGGCTGTATGTTTCACTGTATATATAACACAGTACGAAACGTGATGGGATAATGAAATAGGAAATGCTAATTTTCCATCATTTGTTAGTGCATTTATCTACACTGCTATTACCAGGCAACTTGCCATTCTTAATACGCACAATTCAGTATATTGTTATAGATATATGTAAACTGTGGCCTTTAGCGTGTATCCTATTTCACATCCAAACATTTCATCACAGACCAAATCATGCAGGCTTCAAATTTAGGTCAAATTGCCGCTGATGATGAAATATCTTACATCAACCAATTAAGTCAGCCTGAAGCAATAACCCAGCAGAACATAGAAAGATCTGGTATCATCCTTCAGATTAGCCTGTGAGCAACAATGATAAAATTTACTGAGGGTGAAACAAAGCTGTCCTGCAAGCCACCCAAGGAATTTATCAGCTTGTGTTGGGACATTTTGTTGGTATCATGTAAGTTGTTTAGTAGTTTACTCATTCAAATCTTCATACCATATTTTCTGTTATTCAACAGACAAATTTCTTTACTGGTTTTAATTGTTTAAGTTTTACTGGGTTTCAACTGCTACAGATAGTAACATAGTACTGATACTGTAGAAATGGGTAGTGTGAATTTAATTATTCTATGTTTAGTACAATTTGTTCACATGAATGGTGGAATGTCTAGAATCTCAAATGAAAGTGTGTTATACATGTATAGCTCAAGCATGTTAGGTTTGAGGAACAAACATAGTTGCAATTAAGATATAACCAAAGAAATTTCATGACAATTATTGAATCTAAGTAGGCCGCTACCTAACAAAATTAGCTTAATAAAAAAGGCCTTCCTGACGTAAATTGTTTTCTTTTGAGAGAGAATGGTATTTTCTGGGTTAAGAATTTCCTGTATAAAGATAGGTTGTTCAAGGAGGCTTTGTTTTGCCGCTGTTGTGTGCATTAAGGGTATGGAAACATGATATATGCACCCAGAGCCCTGATCTACAGCTGTATAAAACTCAACATCTGGCATTGACGGCATGTTTAAAGGGTCTTAATTTATTTTCTTTGGGTAGAATATAACTAGATAAAGTAACTTTGATTGTACTTCTTGAATATTGATTATATCACACTGGGATATAATCTAAACTAAAACATTACATGTGTAATTATGTCTAAATTTTTCTTGTCATTTCAAATTTTGATTCCTTGATTAAGGGATACAGAATCACTGCCACGGAGTTTGTTGGTGTGTCACAGAATCACTGCCACAGAGTGTGTTGGTGTGTCACAGATTCACATCAGCACAGTAACTGGTAAACTATTCGTTCAATCCCATCACTTTTAATCTTCAACAAAATATTCAATACTGTTTTAATCGAAAATTTCTGGTGATTTTTGATGAAAATCTCTGGTGATTCTGACTTGGGCTGCATGTGCCCATCTTAATATAGGCAGGATTTCAACTTGGGGCTGGGGTGGAGGGGGGGTGGGATTGCCAAGAGCTCAGTGCCTGTCCTAATGCCTACCTTACTTCGTAGGTCCTGTGACGCATAGTCACACTGCCATGTTCCTACGAAGTAGGCTACAGATCGCAAATTGTCCGGTAATGAGTCAGTGAGTCCATACGAATCCTTTCGTCGGCAAAATAAGGAGAACCATTGACGTTAGAACCTTTATTATTGGCATGAACGTGCATTAGGGCATTGTTACCAGCAAGTTCTGAGCTGACCGAATTCTGATGAAAATTTGATTTATAATTATTTTTTTTATTATTTATTGATAGCTCAGCGAGTGCACTGTCATGCCCATTGGGAACCCTTGCCTGTATGTTTCACTGTATATATAACACAGTACAAAACGTGATGGGATAATGAAATAGGAAATGCTAATTTTCCATCATTTGTTAGTGCATTTATCTACACTGCTATTACCAGGCAACTTGCCATTCTTAATACACACAATTCAGTATATTGTTATAGATATATGTAAACTGTGGCCTTTAACGTGTATCCTATTTCACATCCAAACATTTCATCACGGACCAAATCATGCAGGCTTCAAATTTAGGCCAAATTGCCACTGATGATGAAATATCCTACATCAACCAATTAAGTCAGCCTGAAGCAATAACCCAGCAGAACATAGAAAGATCTGGTATCATCCTTCAGATTAGCCTGTGAGCAACAATGATAAAATTTACTGAGGGTGAAACAAAGCTGTCCTGCAAGCCACCCAAGGAATTTATCAGCTTGTGTTGGGACATTTTGTTGGTATCATGTAAGTTGTTTAGTAGTTTACTCATTCAAATCTCCATACCATATTTTCTGTTATTCAACAGACAAATTTTTTTACTGGTTTTAATTGTTTAAGTTTTACTGGGTTTCAACTGCTACAGATAGTAACATAGTACTGATACTGTAGAAATGCGTAGTGTGAATTTAATTATTCTATGTTTAGTACAATTTGTTCACATGAATGGTGGAATGGCTGGACTCTCAAATGAAAGTGTGTTATACATGTATAGCTCAAGCATGTTAGGTTTGAGGAACAAACATAGTTGCAATTAAGATATAACCAAAGAAATTTCATGACAATTATTGAATCTAAGTAGGCCCCTACCTAACAAAATTAGCTTAATAAAAAAGGCCTTCCTGACGTAAATTGTTTCTTTTGAGAGAGAATGGTATTTTCTGGGTTAAGAATTTCCTGTATAAAGATAGGTTGTTCAAGGAGGCTTTGTTTTGCCGCTGTTGTGTGCATTAAGGGTATGGAAACATGATATATGCACCCAGAGCCCTGATCTACAGCTGTATAAAACTCAACATCTGGCATTGACGGCATGTTTAAAGGGTCTTAATTTATTTTCTTTGGGTAGAATTTAACTAGATAAAGTAACTTTGATTGTACTTCTTGAATATTGACTATATATCACACTGGGATATAATTTAAACAAAAACATTACATGTGTAATTATGTCTAAATTTTTCTTCTCATTTCAAATTTGGATTCCTTGATTAATGGATACAGAATCACTGCCACGGAGTGTGTTGGTGTGTCACTGAATCACTGCCACTGAGTGTGTTGGTGTGTCACAGATTCACATCAGCACAGTAACTGGTAAACTATTCGTTCAATCCCATCACTTTTAATCTTCAACAAAATATTCAATACTGTTTTAATCGAAAATTTCTGGTGATTTTTGATGAAAATCTCTGGTGATTCTGACTTGGGCTGCATGTGCCCATCTTAATATAGGCAGGATTTCAACTTGGGGCTGGGGGGGAAGGGGGGGGGGGTGGGATTGCCAAGAGCTCAGTGCCTGTCCTAATGCCTACCTTACTTCGTAGGTCCTGTGACGCATAGTCACACTGCCATGTATATATAATGCCATTCCAATATCTTTACCTGTTCTTTAGCTGTTATATATTCATGCTGATATAGCATGGCGTGTAATCACCGAAACTGTAATTTACTTCTAATTTTACTTACTAATTAATAGCCAGATTATACAGGCATGAGCTGTCAAAGATTACAGGAATGCGTAATAACAATTAGTTAGATCCGACATTCAAATTTGATTACTCACTATGCTATACTATTATTCCTACGAAGTAGGCTACAGATCGCAAATTGTCCGGTAATGAGTGAGTCAGTGAGGCAGTCAGTCAGTCAGTCCATCCGAATCCTTTCGTCGGCAAAATAAGGAGAACCGTTGACATTAGAACCTTGATTTTTGGCATGAACGTGCATTAGGGCATTGTTACCAGCAAGTTCTGAGCTGACCGAATTCTGATGAAAATTTGATTTATAATTATGTTTTTTATTATTTATTGATGGCTCAGCGAGTGCACTGTCATGCCCCTTGGGAAGCCTTGGCTGTATGTTTCACTGTATATATAACACAGTACAAAATCTGGTGGAATATGCCATCCGTAATTGTTTTTATGAAATAGGTAATGCTAATTTTCCATCATTTGTTAGTGCATTTATCTACACTGCTATTACCAACTTGCCACCCTCAATACACACAATTCAGTATATTGTTATAGATATATGTAAACTGTGGCCTTTAACGTGTATCCTATTTCACATCCAAACATTTCATCACAGACCACATTAGGCTTCAAATTCAGGTCAAATTGCCCACTGGTGGTGAAGTATCCTACATCAACCAATTAAGTCAGCCTGGTGCAATAACCCAGCAGAAGAAAGAAAGGTGTGGTATCATCCTTCAGATTAGTCTGTGTGAGCAACAATGATAAAAGTTTACTGAGGGTGAAACAAAGCCATGACGGCATGTTTAAAGGGTCTTAATTTATTTTCTTTGTGTAGAATTTAACTAGATAAAGTAACTTTAATCATGATGTGAAAATATGAGCACATACTTTTTTTGTACCTCTTGAATATTGACTATATATCACACTGGGATATAATTTAAACAAAAAATGTGTAAACAAAATATGTCTAAATTTTTCTTGTCATTTCAAATCTTGATCCATTTTGATTCCTTAATTAGGGGATACAGAATCACTGCCACGGAGTGTGTTGGTGTGTCACAGCAATGCAATTCCGATTCACACAACGAAGCTGAGGAGGTTTAATGTTTATCAATGAAGAAAATCACCGATCAACCGTCATAGAATATAATGCGAAAGAAGAAAACCGGAATAGTACATTCATCAGATTGCCGATACCCAAAATGTGTTGTCTCATATATCTAGATAACAACGTGATGTAGAGACGCTATTTATTCGTCTTTGTACCGGTTATGGTCAGGAGAATGACATAGAATCATTATTATCTTGCGCAGAGAAGGTGTTGGTCTTGAGTTGAATTACCGTAAACTACATAAATGCTACCTTTCTACTATAGTACTATATATAAAAAATTGTTGTATTGTTGGGAAAATAATGCGATTCAAAATGTTGTTTTTATCCTGGACAAGGGCACTGAAAACCATTAAAGAGATGTAAATGTATTTTCACATGTAAAGCTTGAAATCTACTCAACTTTTTATTATTCAATCTGTTTCCTTTAGTTAAAAAATTTTAAAATTAAATCGGCGATCGTTATTTATTTTTGGAATGAAGGCGCATTAGGAGACTGTTACCAACAAGTTCTAAGCTGACCTACTTTTGATGAAAATTTCTGGTGATTTTTGATTATAATCACTGGCGATTCTGACTTGGGCGGTGCCCATCTTAATATAGGCAGGATTTCAACTGGGGGTGGGGATTTCCAAGAGTTCAATTCGCGTTCGAGTCCTAATGCCTACTCTACTTCGTAGGTCCTGTGACGTTAGTCACACTGCTCATGTTTGTATTACCACATTCTATTTACTTTGCCCAGAACGACACTATAGCGAGAGTTCACACTGATATCATCAGGAATTTTCCCAATTCACCAAATCTTGAGTTAATAATTGATATTTTGAATATACTTGAGCAGCTTTGAGCTGAAGCTTGTTTTGTAAATCTAGTTTAGCATTACCCCCAATCCTCTCAACCAGGTAGCAAAATCGATAATACTGTCTTTATCGAACAATTCTAAACATTTATTAACTGGCAAATCTAACACTTTACATTTTGCTAATACTGAGTACATGACTGTGGATGGTTGGCCACGTAAAGTTTTCATACAGTTATTGAAATTACCATTAAAGTTGAAGCTGATATCAAGGTAATCGTATTTGAACCATTCTACGACTTCCAGAGGCTCGTCATTTTGTTTTATCAGCTTTACATTTACCAAAATTCAAAACTTGCTTGTTATCAGCATTAACATATAACTTCCACCTGTACAACTCCTATGTAGTCAGGAGTCCAGCTGATCGTTCACAAACAAGGCAAAAAGAAAAGGTGACACACTTTCACCCTGCGTTACACGGAAAAAGTTATAGTGACTTTCATTAAAAGAAATGCACGATTTTGCATCTTGAAACATGTTTTGGACAACATCAAAAACTTTACCACAGACACCATTTGGAATGCAACGATCGATCTGTAATCGAGCAGAATGAATAATATATCGAAAAGTCGAGATGCTATTGTAACTCGAATTGATACTTATTATTATATATTGTGTAACCGGTTCATCCAGATATGCACGAATAGAGTAAAGCCCAAGTCTCACTTAGGCGAATTCCTTTACGAAGCTTGACGATTTAAGATCGTAAGTATTGGTAAGATTCTCGCAAGCTATTCGTAAAAACATTCGCCATGATTCGTAAGCCATCGCTTCAATTCGTAAGAAAATCGTCGCCTCGGTTTTATCGCTGCGCCAATTTCAAAATGTTCAAAAAATTCGCCAAGCAATGCGATTTTGCCTTAAGTCTCAAATATTCGTAATTTTATCGTAAACAATCGTAAGTCGTCGTAACTACGTTGTAGTGCATCGTAATTAAGTCGTAATTTAATCGCCATATTTGTAACAGATCCGTTAATAATCGTCAAGAGAAAAATAAACACTGATAGTTACGATAACTTACGACAGGAAACGATGGTATACGAAGTAATCGTAAACATTTGACCCAAACTGTCATAACAACGTCGTAAAAACGTCGTAAAACCTTCGTACGTATTCGCGAGACATCGTGAAATTATGGCAAGTAGTCGTATGCACTTCGTAAATGTTCGCAAATACATCGCACATATTCGCAACTGTATCGCACTGATTCGCCTAAATTTGGGTGCGAATATCGCTAACTGTCGTAAAAGTATCGTATTTCTTTGTAACTGCATCGCAAACAGTCGTAATTACTCCTAAAACATGTCGTATCTATTCGCCCCAAATGACGGGAAAACCGGCTTTTGTAAAGCGATTTATTACGAAACATTACGACCAATACATCGCAAAGTTTCGTAAACAACTTCGCTTAAGCGGGACTTGGGTTTTAGTCAGCAGTCCGTATAGCGGAGCGAGACTGATTATGTTGTCACTGATCTGAGAGGACAAATCCACACGGAGTGACATTCAACATGGCACTGTTAACCCTCAACCATCCAATGAGACTGTTACCTCTCAAATCCACTCCAGATCCGTGCAAGCATGATTCCCACATGAGACAATCAATCGACGATTCTCAGTGTTTATTCAACAAAATCCTGATAGACCGACTCACCGTGATATAGGGGTGTTATGACAACTTGAGAATATTGTTATATCTGACGTTAGATGTGTACGTGTTGAAGAAGAATGGCAGCGTGAATGAACTTTTTTGCCGTGAATATTTTAAGTAAGCTGACCAATAGACACACGATGTGATGACTTATTCAGTTCAGCGATTAGAATAATAATTTGATAGTGAGACGATCGAGCATCACATTGATATGTCTATCTCGTTTTTCTCTGGTAATTAATGTTGAGGTTTAACCCTACCAGGCCTGGGGGGGGGCCATTATGGCCCCCCTACCAAACTTTCTGCACTATCTCCGGAACGGAAAAAAATGGAGAGCTGAAACTCCGTGACTTTATAGTTTATCTTATTGGGGTCATTTTGAAACTATTTGCATAACCCCCCGAGCAGAGGATCATGGGTAAATTCAAGATGGCGGCCACGTGGGTACCAGAAAAATGATGTTTTTGTCATATTTCTTTCAAAATTTATGCTTTTCCGCGATGAAAAGTGGGTAAAAACTATTTTATTTCATATCACATTAATATTTGCTAATTTTTCATGCAGTTTTTGTGGAGAAATTGCAAAAATAAAAAAATCGGAAAATTCGACCGAAAAATCGACCAAAAAATGCCGTTTTTGAAAATGACGTCACTGTGACGTCATCAAAGCGGCCATCTTGGATTTTTTTACATTTTCTGGTAGAGCTTGACCCAAGGGTATAGTGTAATAAGTTTCAGCCCCCTAGCCCAAGGGATAAGAAAAATAATTAGGGGGGGCCATTTCGGCCCCCCCCCCCAGGCCTGGACAGGTCCCAAAAAGCCCAGGCCAGATAGGGTTAAGGAAATATTTCTTTCAACTCTTCTGCATTGTTAGTTTGCATAAAGAGTACCCTTGTTCTTTTGCTCAACTTTCGGTGATATTATCATTCTGATTATCTATGTCGAAGGAATAACATGTTGTTGTTTTGTAATGTTACATTTCGTTTGTATCACCCAGCCACGGATTTTGGATTGTAAGTCTTTATCTAACAGAGATGTGTGATCTGCAATGTGTCAGGAAGCTAGTAGAATGAATTAGCTTGGAAGTTTGTAGTTTTATAAACTGTGGTTGGATGTAACTTTGTAGCTACGGACCAAAACAGCTGACTATTTTACTCTTCATCTAACGAAGTCAGCCATGTTTGATTCGTGAAATACTCTGAAGTTGGCCGGTTTATATTTTAATTTGCGATAAAGATCAAGCTTATCTTTAATAAATCTGAGCACGGTGCAATCTATATTTAATATCAGTCAGAAATATGTGCTAAGTTAGACGGATTTCCTAATAAATTGTGTCAAATTGAAATGTTTGTGTGTTCGACATTTTGGGGTTAAGGCTAGCGTGCTGAGTGTATAAAAGCGGGAAATCCAAGTCATTCAGGGACTCGTTCCAAAACATTGGACGGGTTCACTTCTCTCCCTCTTTAGCCTACAGTGACATCACAGCTCAGGAGTAACTTTTGTTTACAGGGTACAGATCAGAGACACACGAGAAAGGTATGGGGAATAATGGAATTGAGCTTCAAGAGATTACTTTTAGGCTACAACTCTGAAGTTTATTAGGAAGTATAGCCTTCACTATTGATTCATCGACTTCGATCCTCTGCATCGGCTTGGGTTGTTTAAGTCCTGTCAATCATGAGATCACTGTCCGAATGAATTAATACCAGGCTAAACATTTCATCATTCATTGCTTGTTAGTTGAAGTTATGCAGCTATACATAAAGATTACAGCATAGTGCACTTGTAATGAAATCAGTGGACATCCTATGCAATCTCATCGGAAATACACCCTATGCAATCTCATCGGAAATCACCTGATGCAATCTCATCGGAAATCACCCTATGCAATCTCATCGGAAATACACCCTATGCAATCTCATCGGAAGTACACCCCATGCAATCGCAACCGTATACAGTATTATTCAACTGCAGCCACCCTTCAACTAACATTAGTACATGAAAACCCCATGCAATCGCATCGGATTACAGAACCCCATGCAATCGCATCGGACTATAGTACTCAACTGCAGCCACCCTTCAACTAACAGTAGTACATGAACACCCCATGCAATCGCATCGGATTACAGAACACCCCATGCAATCGCATCGGAATACAGTATTCGACTGCAGTCATTCTTCAGCTAAGAGTAGTACACGGACACCCCATGCAATCACATCGGGGTATCATACAGTATTAGACTGCAACCACCCTGCTTTCGACAAGGTGCGTGACTGGTCCATGGTCTTCCGGACAACAACGTTCAACTGATGTCAATGCTCTTCGTATACAAAGTATTTTATTCCTGCAAATCTCCTATTCCCATAGTTGTATACACTCAACTAGTCAGTCTATTTCCAGGGCACATTGTTATATTGTTCTATTATTGTTAATGTTCTATTGAAATTGCTGAGGACATAGAGACACTCAAATAACATGAATTCATTCTTTTCATGGAATAAAACAAAGCTTTATTGATGAACAAAAACGCTGGTGTTGAGTTACATTCTTGTTGATGTGTGATATCAAAACCGACCAGGTACATAGAGTTATATGTGCTGATTCCAGATTTAACTCTCTATTGTTATACTCCACAAACCACAGTGCTTGTTCGTTACATAATTTTGGCGCCCGAAATGGGACCCATTTTCTAGTGGGTCCAGTGACACGAATATTGTGGAGTGCGATGTCGAGACTTGATATTGGGTAATATGAAATAGACATTGCTGGATATTGAATCTTGAAAAATGTGGAGACAGGATTTTCCAATCGACCACTTCGAAGACGAAGGAGGAACCCTAGAATAAGAATTATCGGTGATGAAGCGTGCACTACGGCTAGTGAAGCAGAAACACAGGACAGTGCCGATGAAATTCAAGAGGATATGGCCTTGGGAACTCCAGCATCACCAAGGGCACAGTCGTCCGTGATTAATGTCTTTTCAGGGCCACCAAGAAAGACTTCTGGTATACCTGGGACTGATTTCGATAATTTTTCAGGAATTCCTTTAGCTCCCACAGTGAATTCAATTCCTCCACAGGTAACATCTGGTGATTCCAACCAAATACAAATACAGGGGGAAGTAGCAGAGCAGGTAGGAACAGTGCTAAAAGGCACATTAGCAGAATTTTCTTCAACTTTGGCTGGTATTATCAATGAAGCTCAAATGGTAAATAGAGGGAACAGATCCCCACCAGAGTGCCGGAGTGCTAATGCAACTCATCCGTCTCGAGCTGGACAACAAGACAGGGTTTTGGTTACAAGAAGATCCCATGAAGATTTGCCAAGCGATATGATACGACACGATTTTTTATTGCGATCAATGTAGGAGTACAGCGATCAAGGGGAAATAACTCCCAACATGAATATACAAGACAAATAACCAAGTTGAACAAACATAACAAACATTAAGACAATCTATCTAAATATAACTGTAGGATCGATTCAACAAGCAGAGGATAATTGAGTGGCAACGAGCAGTATCCCTAACTACTGTGTGCAATTATTTGGCCAGGGATCTGGACATCAGCTTGGATCTTTTATCCAGCATGCGGTGGATGTATTTTCCTGCAAGTACTGATACGATTACTGGACAAGAGAGAATATATAGAATTTTTTCTAGGCAACTCATGAGTGTAAATGCTGGATTTTTCGCCGATAGAATACTGAAAAAGATTTCTCGAGTGGTGAACAGTGCTGGGCATGAGCACAGAAAATGCTGTTCGTTTTCTACTGTTTTCAAGGTGCACAACTGACATAGTCTTTCTGAGCGATCTATAGATTTTGTTCTACCCCTCTCTATGGCTAGATTATGGGCACTGATTCTCAGTTTTGTGATCGCTCGCCTGTAGTTTTGATTATGAACTGTTGATTGAAACGCTGGTAAATCCTGGTTAGTTGGGAGTTGTTTGTAAAAATGCAGTTTTCGAAGGAGTTGATTTTTTGGATTGTGTACGAGTTGTATACATGTATCATTTTTGTTTTGGCGTGTGTAGATGTAATGGTGTCACTGGCTGTAGTATTATCAAGATTGAGATTGTAGTGTTTGGATAGGGCTGGAATATAGCTATACCAGATATAGATTCTAGTCGCTGCCAATACTTAATAATTGATGTGTTCAGATCGATTGCTAAGGAGTGTCGTCCCAGTTCTTTTTTGCTAGCCACATTTATGCTGTGTTTATTTACTTTCAAGTTTAGCTTGCAAAACTTGGTATGTATTTTTTCGAAGTTTTCCCGGTCAGTTAAATCAAAGTAATGTTGTTCATCATGTTTAAGTTTACAGAGATATTCAGATACCCATATCTCGCAGTTGTATAGGAGGATTGGCTTGATTAAGGTGTCAAATAATTTGTTGTATGTTATGGGAGATGGATTATTGGCATTGAAAGATTTGTGGAGTTTGAACATTGCTTTTAAAGCTTTATTGTACAGGGTATCACGTGTTGGCGTGAAGTTTCCTGAAGAGTTTAGGGTACAACCCAGGTAGGTGTTAAAAGGGTGGACGATTGCGGGTAAACTCGGTGAGCTGTTACCTCGGATACAGGGTAAAGCTGGGGAATTTGTATATGGACAACTGCCTAGGGAAGTAAGGAGTAATTTTACTCTACTGGTTGATGAGCTTGATCATCGTTTCAAGAAAGTAGAAACAGCTAAACGTTTTCGGCCACAGTTCAGCAATCGGAATCAGAAGCCCGGTGAAACTGCAGAGAACTATGCAGCAGACTTGAAACGGCTTTATGACAAAGCCCATGCGAACCGAGACAGAGACCAGAAGAGAAGATCTTCTAAGGAGATTTTTAGATAGCCTAATTGATGAAAAGGCACGATTCCATGTGGAATATATCAAAGAACCAGAGAATATTGATGAAGCAGTGTTTGAGGTTGTTAACTTTCTGGAGACACAGTGTCGAACTAACTCCAATGAAGACAGACGAACTAGGAAACCAACACGTGTTGTAAAAAATGCCAGTGATAATGAAGAATGCCCTCCCGAGCCAAAAGATGGGGCTCGAGAGGCAATACAAACTCGTGGCAAGAAGAAATGGAGCCAGGACAAGCCAGATGTAGTTGGAAATACTAGCGACCAGAAAATATCTACAGAGAAGCCCAATGAATGTGTATCAGAAGTAAAGAAGTTGAGAGCAGATTTCACCAAGACGTTTGACGCTCTGAATGGTAAGATTGAGTCCATTTCATTGAATACACAACCAAATGGAGTATATAGGAATCGGATGTATCAGCAGCCCCCATCTCAAGTCCGTGGCATTGCAGCAACCAAGCAAACAGGAGAGAGGAATCAGTTCACAGGATGCTTTCGCTGTGGAGGAAATCACTTCATCCGAGATTGCACATATCAAGTCACCGGGCAGTTAAATGTTTCGGCCAAACCATTTGTACCGGGTAGGGGTAAAACTCAACATTATGGAAACAATTATTTTCAGAATTCAGCTAATAGTCATCACAATAATCCAGAGTCAACAAACTTGCAGAGATCGGCTCGATAGGCCGAGGGACGGTCCCAAGTTATACAGGCCTGTCTACGAACCAACGTGAAAATAACCCAGTTAGCAGTGATAATTCACCTCTGAACACTGAAGCTATACGGAGGGAAAAACCTAGGTATGATGGTGTTTATTTCAGTGAAACCTTGCAGGGGACGCAGGTCACATATACCGTGGACACTGCAGCTACGGCTACCATTGTTTCCGACCGCGTCTACTCCAAGATACCACAGAACCTGCGACCAGAGTTGAAGATCACTGGAAAAAAGGACTTGCCTGTGCTAACGGAAAACTGGATTACAAGGGAAGGGCCACCTTTCAGGTATTCCTAGGATCACTACATCTTGAATGTAAGTTAGCTGTTGCCAACATTGAGGATGATGTGTTGCTTGGCACAGATATTCTGCAAAAGGGACCGTGTGGGACAGCAGACATTTTACTGAGTAAGGGCCATATGTTGTTGGATAATGTAATCATTCCCTTGAAACAGGTGTGCTCATCACCTCTCAGAAAAGTGAAAGCAGCAGATCATTTTATCATTCCTGGCATGAGTGAAATTGTAATTGATGTATTCATTGACAGAGCCATTAATGAGGCTGACAATCACACAGTGATGGTACAGACATCACCTCATTTTACTGAGGCTCAATCTTTGATTGTAGCTCCATGCTTGGTGAATGTTGCGGGAAACACCACTGTTACGGTCCGGTGTTAAATCCTTTTAGTGAGTCAAAATCCATCAAACAAGATGAGAATATAGGATTTGCTGAAGCTGTCACCTCTGGAGATGTTAGAGTAGCAGTAGAGGAAGAAGACGCTTCGGAAACAGAGAATTTTGATTCTGTGAAAAGGATCATGCTGCGGAATAACATCCATGCTACCCAGCCAGGTTTTGGTGCAGCTAGGGGTATTGGAGACGAGGCATCCTCTGAGAGTAGAAGTGACACTAGTATGGATATTCCCTCACACCTTTCAACTCTCTACCAGGAGACAGTGGGGGACTTGAACATCTCAAAACACCAAGAAGTGACAACACTGCTGTTTTCAGCATGTTTTCTCCAAAGATGAGTGTGACTTAGGGCTAACTCACATAGTGGAGCACAGTATAGATGTTGGTGAAGCTAAGCCAATGAGACAGCCACCAAGACGATTTCCACTAGGAATTGTAGGTGAAGAAAAGGAAGCCATTGAAAAGCTACAGAAGCAGGGTTCAATAAGACCATCAACGTCACCTTGAGCTTCACCAATAGTGTTAGTGAGGAAGAAAAATGGTACAGTGCGCCCATGCATCGATCATCGCCGTGTTAATGCTGTCACGCGTAAAGATGCCTTTCCTCTCCCTAGAACTCAAGACTGCCTGGATTCGTTGGAAGGAGCAGTGTGGTTTTCGACCCTTGACTTAACCAAGTGCCTATCAAGAAAAATGATGTCCCCAAGGCAGCATTTGTAACTAGACATGGCTTGTTTGAATACACCATGATGCCCTTTAGGCTATGCAATGCGCCAGCAACGTTCCAGAGACTGATGGAGTTGGCTCTGAGTGTACTCCAGTGGGCAAAATGCCTCATCTATCTGGATGACGTAATCGTGTTTGGAAAGACATTCAATGAACATAAGGAGCGACTTACCAGGAGACTGCCTGGATTCGTTGGCTTGATATTGCGCTTGATGATTGTTTAGCACCGAATTCTACATGTAATAATTTCAAAATTTCTAAGTGTGGACACCGTGGATGTCTCACGTGTCCACTCTTTAATACTTCAGCTTCATTTAGTTCCGCGTTAACTGGTAACTCATATTCTGTTAACTCGTATGTTGATCTTAGTTGTTCTACTACAAACTGTATTTACTTAGTTTCCTGTAAGAAGTGTGGTCAACAGTATGTTGGCAAGACCACCCAAAGACTCCATCTTAGGGTGAACGGTCACAGAAAATCCGTTAGGAAAAAGCAATTGCTTATAGGTAGGCATTTTTCTGGACCCGACCATGGCTGGGATAACTTTAGTATTCAGATCATAGACGTCGTCTATCCATCTACTAAGGATTCCCCCTTTGGATTTGAGAGAAAAATCCGAGAGCGGGAATTATTCTGGATGCTAGAACTTGGGTCGGTGTTTCCGTTTGGTTTAAATGATAATGTCAGTGGGTTCGGCAATGCTACAAACCGCCGTTCAAATATATCCAACATTACCCAACTATTTAAACCCCATCAACGGAGACAACGCAGCCATGGTTGGCGAAAGTTTAATAGTTCGATGATTCACGATCATATCACTTTAAATTACTTAGTGGGTTTAACTAACGCACCCAATAGTATACATAGCTTACGTACAGTTCTGTATGCGTTACCTCTGAGAGCTTTAAATCAAATAGCCAGAGATATACAGCAATCTGCGTCTTCAGGAAATATAATACCATCCAAAATCAGTAAAGTATGTCAAGATATAGCGTATTTTCGGTTGTATCGTCCAGTGAACATAATCGAAACATCTCAAGATCGGCTTTTCTTGAAACTCAACTACTTAGATAAAGGACTGGACATCATTAATTTACCTCGAATCCTGAATGATCCAGAGGTACGCAACGCTGTACCAAACTATTTCAAGTTCACAGAACCTCCTTGCATTTCATATAAGTATACTAAATCTATAGCCACCAAAATATTCAATTACTCCAATGCTGTCAAGGAGGTTTGACTGGAACTTATACACGTCAGGAGGCTATAGTTGTGATTGTGAATTGTCGAACTTTATCTATACACCATGCAAAAATATTGTGACTGGTGACCTTGATGTGGTGAGTAAAATTACTCCTGATGAAAGGACCTAAATATAGAGAGCCAAGAAGAATAAATCTGAAGGCGGACCAGAAGATAGTCCTGACTGCATTAGAACAGTACGTTATTGATTGGTCTAAGCGAGAAAAAGTTGAACCTACAGTACTCGCTGATTGGCTGGACCTCACCAAGAGCAAGGTCGTTGAAACAATCCGCCATATTGACAGAAGCACTCTTCCCCAACAAAACAAGTACTGAGAAACCTCAATTCGCAAGAAGTTCTAGCAAATCTCCAGAGTAAATTCGTCATAGTCCCAGCAGACAAAGCTCCGAATAATATAATATTCATATGTAAATATTACTATTACCAGGTGCTGGTTAAAGAATTGAGTGTAGATATATCTTCATCAAATACATCTACTTACTCCCAAACTGCATTTACTCTGGAAGATTTATTTAACAATCACAAAAAGTTTCTCAGAGAAAGAGGTATTTGTCTTCCAACCAATCATAGCGACATACCAAAAATATACTGGACTCCCAAAATGCATAAATCACCATACAAAGCTAGATTCATAGCTGGTTCTAGAAGCTGCACCACCAAGCTTCTTTCAACCCTATTGACGAGGGCCCTTCAGGAGGTAAAAGCATTTTGGGAAAGGTATTGCGCCACTATTTTCAAGAACTCGGGCGTTGAATGTATGTGGATATTGAAAAACTCAAAATGTCTTACGGAAGAACTTGATGCTAAAGGTCACATACCGTACAGACATGTATCCACATGGGATTTCTCGACTCTCTATACTACAATCCCTCATCAGGACCTTATTGACCGTCTAAGTTCATTAATAGTATCTGTGTTCAAGAAAACTGATCGTAGATATATTACTGTCGGAAGCCATAAAGCATTCTTTAGCTCTACTACATACAAGAGATATCATTCATGGATGTTTCTTTGTTTATAGAGTTGCTTGAATTTCTCATTAAAAATATCTATGTGAAATTTGGCAACACAATATATCAGCAGCATATAGGTATTCCAATGGGTACTAATTGTACACCCCTGTTGGCTGACCTGTATCTGTTCTCTTATGAATATGACTATATGCTGGCGCTTTCAAAAACCGATCCACTCAAAGCCCGTTCCTTCTCATTCACCAAACGCTATATAGACGATCTTCTCGCTGTGGATAATCGCTATATAAATGACGCAGTGAAGGATATGTATCCACCTTCACTGGATTTGAAGGAAACTACAGATAGCCCTACAGGCACATCTTATTTCGATCTCTACCTCTATAAAAATGAAGCGGGCATTCTCTCTCGTCGACTTTATGACAAAAGAGATGATTACAATTTCGACATCGTAAACTATCCCTTTCTGGATAGTAATATTCCAGTGGGACCTGCATATGGCGTATACATATCTCGCTTAGTAGCACTTGCTAGATCCTGTGTTAAATGTGAATGTTTTAATCAACGTCACAAAACATTGTTGCAGAAACTTATAAAACAGGGCTATTCCATCAAGCGCCTCCACTCAAAGTTTCTCAAATTTGGCGATACATATCGCATGCTGATAGCAAAATACGAACGTAGCGTGCAAGATCTATGGGGCTACGTTTCGTAACATGTGTCTAATTCCGCTTTAACCCGGGGCTAGGGGCCGTATGAGCCCATGTACTTCAAGATCCTCATGGTACTCATATGAACAGTCACAATCAAAGCGTGACTGAGGTACATCATTTTTAGATGACGACTCTATAACGAATATTATGGATTAAGAATACTGATCAGCGATACGGATTTGATATTTTGGAACATCATGATGTCTTGCCGGCATCATTGAAAATTGTTGACCGCTTCTCTCTTGCAGGAAACAAGCCTATGTTTATGTATACTTTTGTCTTTTTGAATTTGGTGCTGATACTGTTATATGGAAATGGAATAGGTCTTTGGATTATGGACGCGGATATTCTCTAATGGACGACGGCTGGATTATGAATGACGGACTAGACGCTTGTAATTCAGGAAGTTCTCACCAGAATTGAAAATGCAGGTCTAAAGCTGAAGCCATCGAAGTGTCAGCTATTCAAAAGACAGGTAACATTTTTAGGGCACATCATTTCACAAGAGGGAATTCTGCCTAATCCGGACAATGTGAAGAAACTTGTGGAATGGCCCACGCCAAGGAACGTAGCTGATGTCCGTGCTTTACTAGGGATGGGCAGCTACTATAGGAGATTCGTGAAGAATTTTTCACAGATTGTCAAACCCCTCACAGAGCTCACAAAAAAAATAATGTCTTCCCTGGTACCCAAAGGACGACTGTCAATTTGTGTTGGACACCGATGCTTGTGACGTGAGCATAGGAGCTATGCTGTCACAGATTCAAAATGAGAGAGAGAGAGTAATCTCTTATGGGAGCAGGACGCTGAATAAGGCAGAAAGGAATTACTGTGTTACCGACCGTGAGTTACTCGCAGTGAAGCATTTTACGGAGCACTTCAATCATTATCTTTTAGGTAGACGATTTTTAATTAGGACCGATCATCAGGCCTTAAAATGGTTGTTCAGCCTCAAGGAACCCAAGAACAGAATTGCTCGATGGATCGAGTTGTCGGCTTTTGACTTTGAGATTGAACATCGACCAGGCAAAAGCCATGGTAATGCTGATGCCATGTCAAGATGCCCGAACCCATGAGAGTGCGTATGTCCCGAGGAACCTTATGGAAAACTGTTGGGCTGTGGACCATGCTCTAGGTGCGACAAGAGGTCATCTGATATGCACAGCTCCCTGTATAAATAGAGTATCTAAGACAAAACGGGATTCAAAACTGTGGAAAACAGTTTTCTTCTCAAGTAAGAGGAGTTATACCTACCTGATAAATGTTGTGTTCTTTCTACTTAGTATACTTACGTTAGAGGATTTTGGTGTGGATAACTGGGGTGGTCAACAACAGAATCCAGTCGGGAGTGAAGAAAAACACGAAGATACAGCAGGTGTATCAGGATTTCCATGTTGGAAGGAACATTGGGAATCATTCTCCAAGTCAATGGCTGAGGTAGCTGACAAAATAAAGATGGGGTTTCAGACAAACACATGCGCTGGGAAGAAACAGGATACAGTCTGCCGCATAAAGGAAACACTGTGGATACAGGGGTATTCGATGACGACCTTGCGGAAGAAGCAACTCGAAGATTCAGACTTGGGTCCAGTCGTAAAATGGTACACAAGTGGTAATCGGCCTTTTGGCACTGAAGTATGTGCAGCAAGTCCGGCTACTCGCCATTATTGGAACAACTGGAATAACCTAGCTTTGAAGGATGGGGTGCTCTTCCGCAGATTTGTACGGAAAGATGTCAGTGGGGAGCACTGGCAGTTCTTGGTGCCAAGATCGATGAGAGAGTATGTGTTGAAACACATGCATGACTTTGTTCTCTCTGGACATCTGGGACGCAAGAAAACTAAGGAGAAGACTTTACAGAGATTTCATTGGTTTGGCATTCGTGACGACGTGTAAAATTGGATTATGCGAGTTGATACTTGCAGTGCCAGTAAGCCTCCGTCCCGAATGCCACACGTCCCCTTAGGTGACATAGGAGTTGGGGTTCAACTGGATCGGCTGGCGACAGATATTCTTGGACCATTGCCAGAGACACCACGTGGACACAAGTATGTGTTAGTTGTTACTGACTACTTCACTAGCTGGGTAGAAATGCCAGTGCCAGATCAGACTGCTGTACCCTGCGCACAGAAAATTCTGATTGAGGTTATCTGTCGGATTGGTTGCCCTTTGGACTTACATTCGGATCAGGGATCGAATTATCGAAGTGAAATTTTTGCTGAGTTATGTAGACTCTTAGAGATCAGGAAAACACAGACATCACCACGCCACCCACAGTGTAATGGTAAAGTTGAACGTTTTAACAGAACATTGGTGAAGAGGATTCGAGCATATCTGAAGGGCGAGCAGAGGGATTGGGACCTTCACTTAGGATGTTTAGCGGCGGCATACAGGGCAACACCCCATGAGCGGACAGGTTTAACCCCAAATCCACTCATATTAGGGCGAGAAGTGAGACTTCCAGCAGAGGTGGTATTTGGGAAGGGTACTGATCCTATCGGGGATGAGACATCATCGTACGGTGACTATGTTGACAAATTAAAAGAAAGGATGCAACATGCCCATGATGTTACAAGAAATCGACTTGGAAGTAGTGCAAGGCGGCAGAAACAGACATGATGGTAAAATGGCTCTTTACATCTACCAACCTGGGAAATATGTGTGGTACTTCCAGGAACTGAGGAAAAAAGGCATGAGCCAAAAGCTGATGCAGCCATACGGTGGTCCTTACGTCATTGTGCAAAAGCTGAACGACTTAGATTACATAATACAACTAGATTCAAGGGGGACAAAACGACTAGTACATCATAACAAACTCAAACCATATGAGAGATGCATCACTTTGAAGTGGGCAAAGTGTGCTGTGGACAAAGCTAAGCGTGAAGGAATCATAGTGACTGACCCCAAGAATGGATAGGGTATCCACTGATAACCCCAACTGTGACTAATGAAAGTTCAACAGTTGATGTAGTCTTCTTGATGATCTAATTGCAGGTTATGATGTCCAGTCAAGTAGTTGTGAAGAAGCTATGTGAAAAGGCTTTGAAGAATCTTCAAAAGCGTGGCCTAGCATTACGATGTGGACACTGAGCTTACATAGGGGACAGGCCACAAATGGTACGGCATATGGTGATTCTTCATGCCCCACAGGATGAAGTGCCATTCCGGTCTCTTGCTTGTGGGAAGCGAGGGGTGAAAAGAGAAGAAATCAGTAGGCATCTGCAAAGCAAGCATACAGGATTTCAGGAGGCTACATATCTGGGAGGCACTAAGAACCCATACCGGCTAAAGGACGTAACTACCCTGTCCCAGGAAGAGTCTTTGGATCATTACGAGGTGCGTTGTACAACCCCCAGCCATGACGTTCAAAAATCAACACTAAAGACAACTGGACCGACAGAGCCAGAGGAGCCTGCCTCATTACAAACGGACACCCCAAGTGCTGCTCCAGAAAGTAAACCAACTGGATCTGAACTTCAGTTTTCACCCCTGAGGACTGTGGTACTTAAAACCTCGTCGGGTTTGAAGGGAACATGTACCCCCATGTATGATCTTCGTGCTCTGTTCAAGGTTCTGGAACATCATCCGGAAATACAGGAATAGGTGATCAAAGCGGAAGAGTTGAAACGGGCTGTCGCTTCAATCCAGGACTCACCAGCAGCAGAAAATGATAACACAGTCCGCAATGTGTTTGAGACCCTTCATCCCACAGAAGTTTCGGTTGAGCCAAGTACGGTACAGTCAGGTAGATAGGAATTACAAGCGTCTAGTCCGTCATTTATAATCCAGCCGTCGTCCATTAGAGAATATCCGCGTCCATAATCCAAAGACCTATTCCATATTCCATATAACAGTATTAGCACCAAATTCAAAAATACAATCATAGTTACATAAACATAGGCTTGTTTCCTGCAAGAGAGAAGCGGCCAACAGTTTTCAATGATGCCGGCAAGACATCATGATGTTCCAAAAATATCAAATCCGTATCGCTGATCAGTATTCTTAATCCATAATATTCGTTGTAAAGTCGCCATCTAAAGAATGATGTATCTCAGTCACGCTTTGATTGTGACTGTTCATACGAGTACCATGAGGATCTTGAAGTACATGGGTTCATACGGCCCCTAGCCCCGGGTTAAGCGGAATTAGACACAAGTTACGAAACGTAGCGCCATAGATCTTGGCCGCTACGTTCGTATTTTGCTATCAGCATGCGATATGTATCGCCAAATTTGAGAAACTTTGAGTGGAGGCGCTTGGTGAAATAGCCCTGTTTTATAAGTTTCTGCAACAATGTTTTGTGACGTTGATTAAAATCAAATGAGGCAACTCAATTGCAAGAAGAAGCAGAGCGTCTGGATCTCCACCCGAATGCTAACGAATTGGAAAAGTTTCAGCCTGATGTATCCGCCCTCTCTCCTTTGCCTTCGACTTCTGTAAGACCGGATGCAGTAGACCCTGTTAAACCAGTGGTAGTAGACCCTGTTGCTAATGTTTCAACGGCACCAGTATCTGCCATCAAGGAGTTGGTAGACAGTTCAGTTCGTTGCTCCATTGAGGGTGTCGCGAGTTCAATTATAGCGGCTTCAGGAAATCGTTCCCACCAGAACAGGATGTTCGTCCACTGACAACTCAGTTAATGGCAACAAATGTTCATTTGAGATAAGTTGCTGCACAGGTGAAGCGGACACAGGGCACCCAAAATCAACTGGATGAGTCTCTTCGACAGATAGCATCGTCAATCTCTGGGATGAAACTGGAGTTAAGTAGACTCAACAAGGGCATATATGACCTGATTACAGTCATGAAAAACATCGACCAGGCGGTAAACACCCAAACCAGTACCTTCAGAACCATTCTTCAAGGGGCCATAGACACTCAGACTAGGCTCACCAGCGCCATGCTATTTCAAGCAGAAGCTTTTCGCCACACCCAGGGTCAGTTGCTGTGTTTGGCTGAGCCCAAGCCGGGAGTCGAACACACTTCAGGCCATCAACACAGCAACCAGAGATCTGAGTCTACTCAGGATGATCCTGCCATGCCGATCGGTTATGCCCGAAACCCTGCAACCACAGTGAAGTCAACAGTTAGGAGTGCCACCACAACTCGCTGGGACTCCTCGACAACTGGAAAGCGGCCAAGGGAAGACAGCCCTGAACGTCATCAGGATAAGCGCCGAAGGATGTCACCCATGCATGGAAGCGCCCAGTCCAAAATAGGGATTACGAGTACCGGAGACAGAGGAGTCCAGTGCCACGCAGAAGTAGAGAACAGTGACTGGAATGGTAACTATATCTGGAACATTAACTTTCACAAAGCTTGTATGTATCTTCTCAGTTGGTGATAATAGTTGAATTCCATGGACATCTGCAGTACCTTGTTACTGGGAACTTATATTTATATTAATATATTTATTGTGTTACAAATGGAAAATTATTCGCGTTCGCAGGACTTCAGTGAAATGTGTTGTGTAAATTCTTGAACATTGCTGTGGACTGTTGGAACTTTCGAGAGCATTATTGGAATTACATGTGTGAAGTAATAATTGAGAACTGTATATCAAATGTTGGTGATGCTCTATTGTAATTAACATGTTAAGGTGAACGGGGACGTTTCCACCTTAAGTGGGGAATAGTGAGACGATCGAGCATCACATTGATATATCTATCTCGTTTTTCTCTGGTAATTAATGTTGAGGTTTAATGAAATATTTCTATCAACTCTTCTGCATTGTTAGTTTGCATAAAGAGTACCCTTGTTCTTTTGCTCAACTTTCGGTGATATTATCATTGTGATTATCTATGTCGAAGGAATAACATGTTGTTGTTGTTGTTGTAATGTTACATTTCGTTTGTTTCACCCAGCCACGGATTTTGGATTGTAAGTCTTTATCTAACAGAGATGTGTGATCTACAATGTGTCAGGAAGCCAGTAGAATGAATTACCTTGGAAGTTTGTAGTTTTAAAAACTGTGGTTGGATGTAACTTTGTAGCTACGGACCAAAACAGCTGACTGTTTTACTCTTCATCTAACGAAGTCAGCCATGTTTGATTCTGAAGTTGGCCGATTTATATTTTAATTTGCGATAAAGATAAAGCTTATCTTTAATAAATCTGAGCACGGTGCAAACTATATTTAATATCAGTCTGAAATATGTGCTAAGTTAGACGGATACGGATACAGCGATACGGATTTGATATATTTGGAACATCATGATGTCTTGCCGGCATCATTGAAAACTGTTGACCGCTTCTCTCTTGCAGGAAACAAGCCTATGTTTATGTATACAATGATTGTCTTTTTGAATTTGGTGCTAATACTGTTATATGGAATATGGAATAGGTCTTTGGATTATGGACGCGGATATTCTCTAATGGACGACGGCTGGATTATGAATGACGGATTAGACGCTTGTAATTCCTAATAAATTGTCAAATTGAAATGTTTGTGTGTTCGACATTTTGGGTTTGAGGCTAGCGTGCTGTGTGTATAAAAGCGGGAAATCCAAGTCATTCAGGGACTCGTTCCAAAACATTGGACGGGTTCACTTCTCTCCCTCTTTAGCCTACGGTGACATCACAGCTCAGGAGTAACTTCTGTTTACAGGGTACATATGAGAGACACACGAGAAAGGTATGGGGAATAATGGAATTGAGCTTCAAGAGATTTCTTTTAGGCTACAACTCTGAAGTTTATTAGGAAGTATAGCCTTCACTATTGATTCATCGACTTCGATCCTCTGCATCGGCTTGGGTTGTTTAAGTCCTGTCAATCATGGGATCACTGTCTGAATGAATTAATACCAGGCTAAACATTTCATCATTCATTGCTTGTTAGTTGAAGTTATGCAGCTATACATAAAGATTAAAGCATAGTGCACTTGTAATGAAATCAGTGGACAACCTATGCAATCTCATCGGAAATACACCCTATGCAATCTCATCGGAAATACACCCTATGCAATCTCATCGGAAATACACCTTATGCAATCTCATCGGAAATACACCCTATGCAATCTCATCGGAAATACACCCTATGCAATCTCATCGGAAGTACACCCCATGCAATCGCATCGGAATACAGTATTCAACTGCAGCCACCCTTCAACTAACAGTAGTACATGAACACCCCATGCAATCGCACCGGAATACAGTATTCGACTGCAGTCATTCTTCAGCTAACAGTAGTACACGAACACCCCATGCAATCACATCGGGTTATCATACAGTATTCGACTGCAACCACTCTGCTTTCGACAAGGTGCGTGACTGGCCCATGGTCTTCCGGACAACAACGTTCAACTGATGTCAATGCTCTTCGTATACAAAGTATTTTATTCCTGCAAATCTCCTATTCCCATAGTTTTATACACTCAACTAGTCAGTCTATTTCCAGGGCACATTGTTATATTGTTCTATTATTGTTAATGTTCTATTGAAAGTGATGAGGACATAGAGACACTCAAATAACATGAATTCATTCTTTTCATGGAATAAAACAGAGCTTTATTGATGAACAAAAACGCTGGTGTTGAGTCACATTCTTGTTGATGTGTGATATCAATAACTGACAAGGTACATAGAGTTATATGTGTTGATTCCAGATTTAACCCTCTATTGTTATACTCCACAAACCACAGTGCTTGTTCGTTACAACATGAAGACATATATTTGGGACTAGTATGGCCAAATCTTAAAACAGCTACTTGAGCATGGGATTGATTTTATCTAGTGTGGCTCAATGCAGTCATTTACTTATTGATACAGAATGACCATCAATAGTACTTGTCGCAATTATCCTCGCCGGTTGACTGGGAGGGTGTATTGTCTCGTCTTGTTCATTGGGAATAGATAGACGAGGCTAGTCTGCGTGGATGAGTTCGAGGCTTCAACTCTATTAGTGCTAGATGAATTACAGTTCTACCCATTCAGACTGTATATCTGCTCCTTTTCTGATCAATGTAATAGCGGTTTCAGATTCCTTTCCCCTTTGACTTGAATTTGACTTGATGGTGATCAGCGTATACAATATACAGTTCGTCTAGTATTGTCCTGTTAGTGAGATCTCTAGAAAGTTGATGAGTTCGTTTTCATGGGTTTCGTGGTATCGAAAGTTTGTTATACAGAATTTCGACATTTGCAGAATACTTTAAGGAAAGCCTCCCGGAAATTTGAAGAGGCCAGAAAGTACACCAGTGGATTGGCAGCACTGTTTGCGAGTTCGGCAATTAGAGCGATCCAACTATAAACGAACAGATTTCTGTATGGTAGCGAAAGAAATTCTTCAGTAGGGTAAAAAACTAGGAACGTGAAGATCTTGAACGGCAAAGTACACGCAACAAATATAATAACCACGGATATCAGCAATTTGATCACTTGTGATCGGCTCCTGCGGGATGATGTGGCGCTATATCCTTGAGTATCGCTGTCAGGAACTTGTTTCTGTAGGACTTGTACCATACGTCCGTACATAAAACACAGAATGGGCACGGGTAGCAGAAATACGATGGAGGTCAAGATTCTATCATATAATTTCATCCATTCTTTGTCATAAGACACGTAGCAGTAGGTATTTGATTCGTTATTGGCACTGAATGTCTCATAGCGACTAATATAGCCGTACGGAACTGATGTCGCCGCAGCTGTCACCCATATTATGACCAAAACCCAACACACTCTCCGCCCGCTCCATTGCTTGAGTGATCTCCAGGGATGACATATGGCGATGTATCGGTCTAGGCTGACAAACAGGAATATCAGAACCGAACAGACGATGGCGCCTCTGTCGTAAGATACTAGAAACACACCTGCAATGAAATTGAAATCACATTAGTTAGCTACAAATAAGATAATATTCACATGTAAATATGACTATTTACAGGTACTGGTTGAAGAATTGAGTGTAAACATATCATCATCAAATACGTCTACTTACTCCCAAACTGCATTTACTCTGGAAGATTTATTCAGCAATCACAAAAGGTTTCACAGGAAAAGAGGTATTTGTCTTCCAACCAATTATAACGACATACCAAAAGTATATTCGGATCCCAATATGCATAATCACCATACAAAGCTATATTCATAGCTGGTTCTAGAAGCTGCACCTCCAAGCTTCTTTTAACCATATTGACGAGGGCCCTTCAGGAGGTAAAACCAATTTGGGAAACGTATTACGCCAATTTTCCTAAACACCCTGGCGTTGAATGTATGTGGATATTGAAAAACTATAATGGGTACTAATATTTGCACCCCTGTTGGGTGACGTATATCTGTTCTCTTATGAATATGACTTTTGCAGGCGCTTTCAAAAACCGATCGATATAGAAGATCTTCTCGCTGTGGATAATCGCTATGTAAATGACGCAGTGAAGGATATATACATCCACCTTCACTGTATTTGAAGGAAACTACAGCTAGCCCTAGAGGCACATCATATTTAGACCTATATGTCTATAAAAATGAAGCGGGCATTCTCACTATTCCAGTGGGACCTGCATATGGCGTATGTATATCTCGCCTGGTAGCATTTGCTATATCCTCTGCTAAATGTGACGATTTTAATCAATGTCATAAAACATTGTTGCAGAAACTTATAAACGAGGGCTATACCACCAAGGGCATCCACTTTCAAGTTTCTCAAATTTGGCGATACATATCGCATGCTGATAGCAAAATACGTGCATTGCGAGCAAGATTTATGGCGTTATGTTTCGCAACTTGTGTCTAATCCCGCTTAACCCGAGGCTAGGGGGCGCATGAACCCATGTACTTCAAGATCCTCATGGTGCTCATATTAACAGTCACAATCAAAGCTTGAGTGAGAAAAATCATTCTCTAGATAACGACTTTGTCAATATATGAATTGTCAGTGCATTTTCATCATAGCTCTCTAGATTTGTTTCTAATACCGCTTATGCCGGTGCTAGGGGCCGTGTGGTCATATCATTCAAGTTGCCACATGAACAGGTACAATAAAAGCGTACCTGAGATGCCAGTATTTCGGCACCTCTTCCCATTTCCCTTATATATGTTGTAATTTTTACCTGTATATGGCGAGATTCTGCTGGACGACGTTTCGTCCCCAGGCCCGCCCCCTGTACAGGCCTTTTGGTCTTTGATATATGTTGGCATTTGTGGGAAGTTGATGCTGGGTCGACATCGGGCCTTACAGACTAGTATTTTGTGTTAAATGCCGTCGTTTTCATCTGACAACGATACAACCCACCAATTACCAATATACGAGTTGTCAGAGGATTTCCATCATAGCCCTCTAGATTTGTATTTAATACCGCTTATGCCGGTGCTAGGGGCCGTGTGGTCATATCATCCAAGTTGTCACATGAACAGGTACAATAAAAGCGTACCCGAGATACAACACATATCACGAATCGTTAGATTCTTGGTATGTGCTTTAGAATAGGTTAACCGGAAGACTATACTGTGAAGTCATGTGGCTCTGCCAGTATGTCGGCACATATTCCCGCTTCCCTTATATGTGTTGTAATTTTTACCTGTATATGGCGAGATTCTGCTGGTGGACGTTTCGTCCAGGCCCGCCCCCTGTATAGACCTTTTGGTCTTTGATATATGTTGGGATTCGTGAGAAGTTGATCCTGGATCGACATCGGGCCTTACAGACTAATCTTTTGTGTTAAATGCCGTCATTTTCATCTGACGACGATACAGCTCACCAATCCCCAGTGTACGAGTTGTCACAGCGAAACAACTCACCAATTACCAGTATACGAGTTGTCAGAGCATTTCCATCACAGCTCTCTAGATTTGTATCTAATACCGCGTATGCCGGTGCTAGGGGCCGTGTAGTCATATCATCGAAGTTGCCACATGAACAGGTACAATAAAAGCGTACCTGAGATTCAACACAGGTCACGAATCGTTAGATTCTTGGTATGTGCTTTAGAATAGGTTAACCGGAAGGCTATACTGTGAAGTCATGTGGCTCTGCCAGTATGTCGGCACCTCTTCCCACTTCCCTTATAATAATTTACAACGAATATTACAGATTCAGAATACTGATCAGCGATACGGATTTGATATTTTTGGAAGATCATGATGTCTTGACGGCATCATTGAACTGTTGACCACTTCTTCCTTGCAGGAAACTAGTCTATGCTTATGTGTACTGTGATTGTCCCGGATAAAGTAACTGCAGTGGAATACTGGCCCAAACCTACCACAGCGAAGCAGTTGAGATCGTTTATAGGTCTGTGCAGTTACGATAGGCTTAGGAAGTTTGCACAACACGCAGCATCATCTGATTCTCTCATCGCCTGCACACAGAAAGGAAACTTTCAGTGGTCAGCAGAACAGGAGACTGCTTTTCTACACTTGAAGGAAGCACTCATATTGCCGCCGGTCCTTGGGATGCTCCCGGGATTTTTGTAGCAATAGCCCCTCAGGAATTCTGTGAGAAAGGGGGTACCCCAGATTGAACCACATGAAAATATTTCTAAACTTTATTAGGGTTCGTATCTATGATACCATGTTGTTGGCCGCCTTATTTTCTACAAACGGGCATATGGCATTCGCTTGCCAAGTTTGTTTCATGTTTTACCATTGGGGAAAACGCGAAACTGAGGCGCCTGTTGGTGATGTTGGTGTTGTTAGCTCCATCTATGTAGACGGGGTTTGTTTACCGCGCGCAAATTTCACAGTAGGTAGGTGCAAATATCCGGTAGGTTGACATACTGTTTTCTTTCCCATTCTGATATGCCCATCAGACAAAAAACATGGTCAGACTGTCTTGTGGAATTCGCTCTTACAGATTTTTCTGGATTTCGGATGGACATACCTTTTCAGAAAATATATACATGTAATGGTTATTTAACGGTCTTTTGCAATATTTCAGCTTCCGAAGGCACAACCCGCTGTAAAAATCCAGCTACACTGAATTATCCCCGGAGCGCATCCATGGCTTTGCTGATTTCAGTAAACCGTTTATTCTCGAAACTGATGCTAGCCTCATTGGGCCCGGGGCTGTACTGTCACAATCACAGGAAGGCGAGACACGGGTAATCGCCTATGCCAGCAGGGGGCTGCGTCCATCGGAGCAGAATAGCAACAACTACAGCTCGATGCGACTGAAATTGATGGATTTGAAATGGGCGGTGGTGGAGAAATTCAAGGACTACTTGATGGGTCAGTCGTTCACCATATACACGGCCAACAACCTTCTCAGTCACTTGACCACAACTAAACTAGGTCAACTGAGCAAAGTTGGGCCTCTCATTTGACCAGCTTCTCGTTTGATGTGAAATATCGTCCGGGACGACAAAACCAGAACGGAGTCAGTCTCTCGAGGAAGCCTGGAATGCCCGAGGAAACGGAAGAGATAGAGGTTATTCTTTCGATATTTGCACATATGACGCCTTTAACTCTGGAAGTGTATACAGCAGCCAAAACAGAGTTTTGCCAACTGTCGCAGAATGCCATTGCTACAATGCAAAGCATCGCAACTATCCCATCGTTGACTGGACCAAAGTTAGCTCAACACCAACACGCCGACCGCAGCATTGATCTCCGTCTGACTTGTTGTCAGAAGGAGATAGGAGTTGTCAGAGCATTTCCATCATAGCTCTTTAGATTTGTATCTAGTACCGCTTATGCCGGTGCTACGGGCCGTGTGGTCATGTCATCCAAGTTGCCACATGAACAGGTACAATAAAAGCGTATCTGAGATACAACACATATCACGAATCGTTAGATTCTTGGTATGTGCTTTAGAATAGGTTAACCGGAAGACTATACTGTGAAGTCATGTGGCTCTGTGAGTATGTCGGCACCTCTTCCCACTTCCCGTATATGCGTTGTAATTGTGTAACGTAGACGTCCTGAAGGCAACGAGAAAGCGCTCAGCGCGGATGAAGCCAAACTCCTACTAAGACAGTGGAAACGACTACAAGTTGACAGCGATGGTGTTCTATGAAAGGGTTACGAACCCTGTCAGTGGAGAAACTTTACAAGTTGTTCTTCCATACACCTTGTGTGAAACAGTGATGCACGGTCTGCATGATCAGGCAGGTCACCAGGGCCATGAACCTACCCTGTCACTAGTGCGCCAGCAAGTGCATTGGTCCAGAATGGAACGTGACGTTGCGGAACACTTGTCAAAAGTGGACACACTGCATGGTGGCTAAACTTTCTCAGAATGACAATGAATGCTCTGCAAGCAAGACGGCCTGTTGAAGCGCTTGTCGTGGACTTAGAGTATTGGTATTAGAGAAATTACAACACATATAAGGGAAGTGGGAAGAGGTGCCGACATACTGACTGCGTCACATGACTTCACAGAATAGTCTTCTGGTTAACCTATTCTAAAGCCCATACCAAGAATCTAACGATTCGTGATATGTGTTGTATCTCAGGTACGCTTTTATTGTACCTGTTCATGTGGCAACTTGGATGATATGACCACACGGCCCCTAGCACCGGCATAAGCGGTATTAGATACAAATCTAGAGATCTATGATGGAAATGCTCTGACAACCCGTATACTGGTAATTGGTGAGCTGTTTCGCTGTGACAACTCGTACATTGGAGATTGGTGAGCTGTATCGTCGTCAGATGTAAATGACGGCATTTAACACAAAAGACTAGTCTGTAAGGCCCGATGTCGACCCAGCATCAACTTCCCACAAGTGCCAACATATATCAAAGACCAAAGGTCTGTACAGGGGGCGGGCCTCGGGGACGAAACGTCCACCAGCAGAATCTCGCCATATACAGGAAAAAATTACAACACATATAAGGGAAGTGGGAAGAGGTGCCGACATACTGACTGCATCACATGACTTCACAGAATAGTCTTCTGGTTAACCTATTCTAAAGCACATACCAGAATCTAACGATTCGTGATATGTGTTGTATCTCAGGTACGCTTTTATTGTACCTGTTCATGTGGCAACTTGGATGATATGACCACACGGCCCCTAGCACCGGCATAAGCGGTATTTGATACAAATCTAGAGAGCTATGATGGAAATGCTCCGACAACTCGTATACTGGTAATTTGTGAGCTGTTTCGCTGTGAAAACTCGTACATTAGAGATTGGTTAGCTGTATCGTCGCCAGATGTAAATGACGGCATTTAACACAAAAGACTAGTCTGTAAGGCCCGATGTCGACCCAGCATCAACTTCCCACAAGTGCCAACATATATCAAAGACCAAAAGGTCTGTACAGGGGGCGGGCCTCGGGGACGAAACGTCCACCAGCAGAATCTCGCCATATACAGAAAAAAATTACAACACATATAAGCACAGGCTGACGTGAGAATGTATTGGTGCTCACAGACATTTTCACAAAGTTCTCACATGCAATACCTACACGCGATCGGACAGCTGTCACGGTCGCGAAAGTGCGCACCTCGAGCAAGAGCAACACTGAATCTCTGAGTAGGACAAAGGGTACTTTACCGCAACCACCTAGAGCGAGGACAAAAAAAATAAGGACAAAGGGCGACGCGAAGTGTACCAGATCATTCGGTGCAATGGACCTGTGATAACGATTGAACCAGCCAATGGATCTAACACGGAACGAAATGTTCATCGGACTGAACTACGTGTGTATCCTCAACCGATCCTCGAGGACCCCTTGTGGGGGGCCTAATCGTGTATTTGCGCTTAATCGTGTCAGCGCCAAATCGTGTAAAAAAATTGCGCCTAATAACGTGTTGCGCCTAATCGTGTAGGAAATGTGCGCTTAATGGTGGAACTGCGCCTAATCGTGTACGAAATTTGCGCTTATTTGTGGAACTGCACCTAATCGTGTACGGGATTTGCGCCTATTTATGTAAATGCGCCTAATCGTGTAAGGAGGCTGCGACTAATCATGCAACTGCTCCTAATCATTTGAACCATCTTGCGCCTAATTTTGCGTTGTGCCTAATCGTGTAGAAAAATTGCTCCTAATTGTGGAACTGCGCCTATTCGTGTAGGAGATTTGCTCCTAATTGTGGAAATGCGCCTATTCGTGTGAGAAATATGCGTCTAATCGTGGAAACGCGCTTATTCGTGGAAATCATTTTGCGCCTAATTATGCGTTGCGCCTAATCGTGTAGAAAATTTGCGTCTAACTGTGGAAATGCGCCTGATTGTATATAGAGGCTGCGCCTAAACGTGCACAACGTGAAGACATAAGTAAGATGTAAAGGACGGATAAGGTCAACTTTACCTACTTTCGTCAGTTTTGGGGAGGTCACAGGGAGGTCACGGGGAGATCACGTGATCAAGAGGTCAAGGTCGCTATAGTTCCTGCACTTCCGGTCACGTGACCTTTGGGGCATGTATTCCTCCGCGGTGATACGGTCTGGTGGCGATGCGGTCGCGGGAAAATGCCTCCGCGGGCAGAAAGTACTCCCAAATACGCGGGGCGCCGGGGAAAATTCTCCGGCAATCTTCGCCAATCTTCGGGATATTTTGGGGGCGAGGGGGGCCCCTAATGGACCGATTGGGTCGAGTGAGGTGTCAAAGTGAAGCCTTCGTCAAGGGCGATCAAATCGTGGGTGAGTGCATGTAAATTGAGGAACTGTCCCGAAAATATCAAAAGCGGAACACGGACGTTACCCCTATAATAGGCGAAAACCCCTATTCAGCAGGTCCAAAAAGGGCTTATATCGGTCTCCGGCTTATCGTGCCTGTCCATCAAGTCATGGGTGGGTGTATGTAAAATGAGGACTTGTCTCCGAAAATATAAGAAAGCGGAACACGGACTTTACCGCAACAATAGGAGAATGATTCGAACATTTGCATCTATACGGGAAAATGCCTGTATGGGGTAGGGGGGGTGGTCATTTTTGTGGATTTTACTATGGGTTGTGGGGTCTTGTTTTGTTCGTCTCGCCACGTAAAACACGATGGGAAGGGTCTCGGAGCTGAGCGATGAAATTTTTCGAAAAATCCGGGTACTGGGTAGGTCTGTATATAGGCTCATACTCGCTCAGTGGATAGGTCCATACTGGGCAATCCACATGTTCATTGCGATATAGGTTGTGGGATCTTGTTTTTGCACGTCTCACCACGTAGAAAACGCTAGGAGGGGTCTCGAGGCTAAGCGGCGATTTTTTTTTTTAAAATGTCCAGGTACCGGGTAGGTCTGTGGATAGTTCCATACTGGAAAATTTACTCCTGGACATTGCGATATGGGTTGTGGGATCTTGATTTTCACGTCTCATCACGTAGAACACGATGAGCGTTGTCCCGAAGTTAAGCGGTGAACCTTTTTGAAAAAGTCATTGCGCGCATGCGTAGTGGGTAAATAGTGCTGGGTGAACGTTTTGGGGTCTAGGTGAGCCCCTAGTGGTCCGATAGTGTCGTATGGGATCTTATTTTGAAGCTCTCGTGGAAGAGCATCCGACTTGTCTAATGTATCGTCCGTTTTCATTATTCTGCGCATGCGCAGTCTGGTCGTAGTATAGGAAGCAGACATTCTGAGGGCTCGTGGGGGGTGTGTTTGGAGTAGAGATGGACCACTATTGGTCCAAATGGGTCGTGGGAGGTGTCAAAGTGAAGCTTTTGAGGGATAGAGTCAGAATGGCGTGTTTTTTATTGCAAGTGGCGTCAATCTGCGCATGCGTGTAGTAAGTAAAGTGGTCATTTTGGGGGTCCGTGGGGTTGTGTTTGGGGTAGAGAGGAATGCGTCGTGTGTGGTGTCATTTTGTAGCTCGCGGTGTGTAGACGCCGACTTGAGGCATGTCCACGTCGTCTGTGACGTCAATGGTGACGGTACACGGTACACATGAAGATCCTATTACTCCAATTCATATATCAAATGAAAGCTCACGTCATCGAGAATATACTTCAACGTTTTACTTTACCTGAAAATACATATTTGATCCATACGCACTGAAATATGTTGAGTAGACATTCTCGAGAGTTAGATAAGCCATACTTCGGAGGGTGGTGCATAAATATACCGATATTTAGTTTGTTGGTAGTAGTCTTTTAATTATTTTTTATTAATTACTAATGACACAATTGTCGCAATTACGACAATAGCAGGCGACACTAAAAAAAGTGGTAACGAGCATGTTTCCGCTTATTTTGGGAATCAGTAATTATTTGAGACAAACATATATCGCACAAGATGTATGAATAAGTCTTATATGTGTTGTAATTTGATATACTTGCAGTAGCAACTACTAATGACATAAATGTGGCAATTGCATCATCAGTGGTCCACACTGCATGCAGAGTCGCCAGCTAAAGTCGCAATTGCGGCAATAGCGGTTGAATGCACGCAGAGAATTTCGACAATTTTGTCATTAACAGTAGTCGCCAGCCGATGTTACAACTGCATTGTGACAATAGTAGGAGACTCGGTCACTAAAAAAGTGGTAACGAGCAAGTTTCCGCTTATTTTCACAACTGGGAATCAATAATTATTTGAGGCAAACAAATGTATCACACATGATGTATGACTAAATCATTGATATATTTGCAATAGCAAACACTAATGACATAAATGTCCTAATTGCCTCATTTTTGGTCGACTATGCATGAATCGCCTGCTAATGACGCGATTACGACATTAGCTGGCCACCTGACAACGACACAACTGTGTCCTTAGTAGTTGCTACAAAGCCTTCCTCCCGGGAACGTATTCCGGTGCCATTTGATTCTGTCGCTGGAAGGCATGTAAAAATTGCCGTTCCAAGGCACCAGCGAACTGAAACATACAAAAACTATCGTTAGACTGTGTTTTTCTACGGAAGCGTATTAGTGCCAGTGTGAAAAAAAAAATCCGACATTTATCTCCTAATTAGGGCTTATATTATCTCCTAATTAGGAGAAAATTATCTCATAATTAGGACTTATTATCGTCTAGTTACGACTTACTATCTCCTAATTAGGACTTAATATCTCCTAATTAGGACCTATTATCTCTTAATTAGGTGATAATTATCTCCTAATTAGGACTTATTATCTCCAAATTACGACTTAATATCTCCTAATTAGGAGAAAATTATCTCCTAATCAGGAGAAAATTATCTCCTAATTAGGAGATAATTATCTATGGGCTATAAGATACAAGGTGCACCACAGGTGTGTGTGCGCATGCGTACGATGACGTCACTTCCAAGCTCCAAGAGCTCCAAGCTCAGACTCCGGAGCTCCGGGAGTGAGGCATGCCCAACACTCGTCTTCAGGCAGTGATGCCCTAAACGCAGTGACGCTCTAACGCTAGTGAGTGAGTGAGCGAGTGAGTGAATGCGCGGGTTTCGAGCTCCCGACTGCCCCATCCTCGAGCTGAATGACGACCCCACGCACAGGTCCATCATGAAGACCAAGCGCCACTTGGAAGAGTATATGGGGTTACCACCCACCGAGGCTCTGGAAAATGCGACCAGAATGCGCAAACAACTGTTTCAGGACATGCTGCCTGAACGGTATCACACCGAAAGAAGATTGAACTTTCTCAAAGGAAGGCTTCTGATTGGACAAGAGCCTACTTGAAGTGTAAACATACCCAACGCGGTTCACCCAGGATGGGTATGACGTACTGGAGGGGAAAATAAAATGTTTGACTTGTCATCCTTGTTGTTTTCTCATCTATATCACGGTATTATGACGCAAGGGAGTCGACCACCAGCGTATTGAAATCTCGTTGACAAGGGACTACTTTCTGAGCGCGAAGGCTTCTCCACGGACATGACCGCATCACCGTCGCACATGACCGCATCACCCCGGAGGAATACATCCTCAGACGTCACTTGTGGTCACGTGACCGGAAATGACCTTTGCCGGAACTATAGCGGCCTTCACCTTTCCATTGGGGTAAACCATTCTTTGCACAACAACCTTGCACCCCTCCCGACTAAAAGTGGTTTGGTCAAAGAGATAATTATCACCTAATTAGGAGATAATAAGTCCTAATTAGGAGATAATTTTCTCCTAATTAGGAGATATTATGTCCTAATTAGGAGATAAATCTCGGAAAAAAAATTTTCACACTGGCACTAATACGCTTCCGTATTTTTCAAGTCCGATTCTGTTGTTTATATTTTAACAGCCTGTATTACATTTCCAGAAATGCTAAGATTATTTTTGGTAGGTTGGTTAACAGAAAAGAAAATCACCGGTATTAGCAATTATGTAGGAACCAATCATTAATTAAACTAGCATTGACTGTGAATAGACTTATATCAGACATTTCTTCTATTAAACATGAGCAACGCTTGATGCAGAACTGCAACTCTCACCTAGACAGATAGAAGAAAAAGCCAACAGTTCGGTAAAATAAACAATCTATAATTCGCAGAATTATAGTTCATAGTATACAGGTGTATCTAGACAAGTCACTATTGGCATGACTTCACCCCTGTGGCTTTTTAATCTAATTTTTTCATTCACCATTTTCATGAAATATGTTTTTTCTCCAAGAAACATCAAATCGCCAGATTTTGACACTTTCCCGAATTTAATATTCCAGTTATGTAAACCATCAGTTGAACCATAATATGGAAAGATTCGCCAGTTCATTTAAATATTAAAATTTACAAAATCTCGTTAATTCTAAAAAACCTCGAGTTCGGCGGAATTCCGATTTTGTGGGATAACTTGTCATTACGAACTTTTACACGACATATAAATCCAAGGCGACTTATTGGGCAACTACTGGACATATATTATCTAGAAACACCCACACACAAAATTATTTTTCGTCAAAAATACACAATATTCATTTTTTTTTATTATTTCCAGATTTTGACGAAGGTTTTGATTAAAACTGTACCACAAGTGATACCTCCCAGGCAGGTAACACGTAGTTAGTTGTACGTTATAGCAGTATATCCCAGTAAGTATTAGCAAAAATCGGTCACATTCAGAAAATGTCTGTTTATCTTTAATACTGTCGCTGTTGTTGTAAAATAGATTAAATCGAGCACATTCAGAAAATGTTGTTGTAAAATAGGTAAAACGGTGATGTGTGAGAACTTAACCTCGAAATATTCAGACACAACATGAATGCAGAAAATCTGTTAACCCTATCTGGCCTGGGCGATTTGGGGAGGGGGCTAAAGTGCTCCCACCCCTATATATTTTCGCTATCGCTAAGGCTAGAGAGCTGAAACTTACCAGAAAATGTAAAAAAATCCAAGATGTCCGCCATGACGACGTCACTGTGACGTCATTTTCAAAAAGAGCATTTTTGGACGATTTTTCGATCAAAATCTTCGATTTTTCTATTTTTGTTTTTTCTTCGCAAAGACTGCATGATAAATTAGTAAATAATAATCTGATATGAAATAAAATAAGTTTTACCCACTTTTCCATACAGAAAAGCAAAATTTTAAAGAAATAAAAAATATGACGAAAGCATGACTTTTTCTGGTACTCTACATGGCCGCCATTTTGAATTTACCCATGATCCTCTGCACGTGAGGTTATGCAAATAGGCTCAAAATGCCCCCAATATGATAACCTATAACCTCACGAAGTTTTAGCTCCCCCCAGGCCAGGTAGGGTTAATGTGAAAGGTAACCTCAGAGAATATTTAAGTCAGATCTTCCCAGGATTCGCTCCATAATATGAGAGTTACAAAATGCAGATGTCCTTGTGCCTATATATTTTCGCTATGTTTTTTTTTCATATTCCAAGCGCGGGCTTCTGATATTCTAACAAATTTTGTCATGACGAGATCGAGGAAGCCTATAAGCAGGCTAGCTATACCTGTACCGTTTCAAAAGTTGTATTTCGAATTTCCGCTAAATGGTAAAACAGAACCACCAAAGGAGGCATTTTCACGAAGAATATTTACCGTGTAGAAAAGGCGACAATCTCAAACGTTTCAAGATGACCAAATGTTTGTTCTTTATGTGCTATACAAAAATTCTGGTTTGAAGTGTCGCAGTATGTGTACAGGAAAGACCACTGTTCAACCCACGGATAATGTTCTGTGAAAATCAGATTTCCGTTTTCACCCTAACATGCAGGTAGATATGTTTGAAGCTTACTTATCACAGGTCCTTTACACAACAAAGAGACCGTTATGTCGGTTTACATGAAATAATACAATACAGACAAGACCATAGAGAGCATTAATTTTTATTCGTATTAAATACAATTCTCAAAACGAAAACACAGCAAATGAAAATATTTCTGTTATTGTATATAACCCTCTGAAGCATGGCTTATCTAACTCCCGAGAATGTCTACTCAACGTATTTTTAGTGTGTATGAACAAACTACGTATTTTCAGCCAAAATAAAACGCTTAAGTACATTCTGGATGACATAAGCTTTCATTTGATATATGATTTGGAGTGATAGGATATTCGTGTGTACCGTGAGCCTGAAAATCGAGTGCAAAACGCACACCAAACCGATGGAAGTGAGAAATTACAACCCAGCTCACCAGTTTGTTTTGTTTCGATACGGGCTTTGACAGCTTTGTGGCGACTGCTGTATAGGTTAAATGACAGATAAACAATGGCGTTACTCGGTGGGCTATGTAAAATTTCGCATTCTCTTACATCTTTGTTGCATCTGTGCGTTACATTTTGCTGAACGCCAATATGATAACCTATAACCTCACGAAGTTTTAGCTCCCCCCAGGCCAGGTAGGGTTAATGTGAAAGGTAACCTCAGAGAATATTTAAGTCAGATCTTCCCAGGATTCGCTCCATAATATGAGAGTTACAAAATGCAGATGTCCTTGTGCCTATATATTTTCGCTATGTTTTTTTTTCATATTCCAAGCGCGGGCTTCTGATATTCTAACAAATTTTGTCATGACGAGATCGAGGAAGCCTATAAGCAGGCTAGCTATACCTGTACCGTTTCAAAAGTTGTATTTCGAATTTCCGCTAAATGGTAAAACAGAACCACCAAAGGAGGCATTTTCACGAAGAATATTTACCGTGTAGAAAAGGCGACAATCTCAAACGTTTCAAGATGACCAAATAAAACCAAGATGCAGCACATAATCAAACGCCAGATTCAACTTGAAGGCCGTAGTTTGATCGTTGAAGATGGCTTCCACGTACTTGAAGAGCCGAGACAGGTCCTCTAACCGGAAGCTGTAGATGTCTAGTAGCGGGCGATGACGGTGGAAACATCGTCGGATCATGAACCAATTGTCCCTGTAGATGTCACTTAATGGATGGGCGTCCGGTAAGAGATCACTGGGGGGCATCCACTGGATCTTCCTGGAAATGCTCGATGTCGTCAGGCGTATGTGGAACAGTATCACTGGGGTCCGGCTGGATATCTAGGCCCTCCCCGACTGTAGAGAAAAGCAAACCGAACATGGGCTTGGTGCTCGGCAAGTGTTGGGTGGGTGGTGTATCCGTACGTTTCATCTCCCTGGGATCCTCTTCAGTGGGACTGACCTTCCTGCATGGGCTCCGCTTCAGTGGGAAGTGGTCGCCCATGCCGTGGTGACGGACCATGAATCAAACGCTGATGCCATCTTAAACGATTGAGCCGTTTGAAGAGTTGACCACATTCATGACATTGTTCCGTTGCGCCCTTGTGGAGTGGGCGTTCGTGGCGCCGTAGAGCATCTTCCCGATTAAATGACTGTGCGCAGTTTATACAATTATACCGTGCACCGTTTCTAGCATTGCGTTATACAATATATGTCCGGTATTATACAATATCTTTCAAGTATTATACTATATTTGCCCTCTATTATGCCATATCTGTGCTGTGTTATACCATATCTGTGCTGTATTACACAATATCTGTCCTGGATTATACCATATCTGTGCTGTGTTATACAATATATGTCCTGTATTATACCATATATGTAATGTATTAGACAATATCTTCCCTGTATTTAAGAAATAACTGTTAGCTTTCCATCCTCTAACTGCTCAGATAATGGACGGTAAAATGGAATTGGCTATTGTTCTTACACTGTCCATGTACAGGTAGTCTATCCATATGTACCCTGTCCATGTACATGTACGAGGTAGTTTTTGGTCATTCTAAACAGGAAGTGACGTCACACACCCGGATGTAAAAACCCAGATGTAAGATGAGGTCCCGGATGTCAAAACCAAAAGTACCCGGATGTAAAACATGGAAAAAACCGGATGGTAGATGAGTACACGGATTTCTGCGCATGCGCACTGAACTGTGTAAATGCCGCCATTTTCATCTGACGACGATACAGCTCACCAATGCCCAGTGTACGAGTTGTCACAGCAACACAGCTCACCAACTACCAATAAACGAGTTGTCAGAGTATTTCCATCACAGCTTTCTAGATTTGTATCTAATACCGCTTATGCCGGTGCTAGCGGCCGTGTGGTCATGTCATCCAAGTTGCCACATGAACAGGTACAATAAAAGCGTACCTGAGATACAACACACATCACGAATCGCTAGATTCTTGGTATCTGCTTTAGAATAGGTTAACCAGAAAACTATACTGTGAAGTCATGTGACTCTGAGCAGTTAGAGGGTGGTAAGCTAACATTTATTTCTTAAATGCTGGGAAGATATTGTCTAATACAGCACTGATATGGTATAATACAGGACAGATATAGTATAATACAGCACCGATTATGTATAATACTGGACAGATATGGTAAAATACAGGACAGATATGGTATAATACAGGACAGATATGGTATAATACAGAACATATATTGTATAGCACAGGACATATATATTACAATACAGGACAGATATGATATAATAAAGGATAGATATGGTATAATACAGGACAGATATTCTATAACGCAATGCTAGACATGTCACAAGTGCGCACCCGAGTGTACAGGACAGCGACGCGCTGATTGGTGGGAAGAACAACGTAGGAAAGTTCTTGTGGGCTGCGGGCTTATAAAAGTGGCGGTAGGTGGGAATGTTCAGCATTTTCTGATACGCAGCCGACATGTTCTCTTGTTCGAACTGCCTGAAGCAATTTACTCGCCAAGAAGAGTCCTCCATCCACAACGGCGCACGGTCATTTAATCGGGAAGATGCTTTACGGCGCCACGAACGCTCACTCCATGAGGGTGCGACGGAACAATGTAATGAATGTGGTCAACTCTTTAAACGGCTCAATCAGTTAAGACGGCATCAGCGTTTGATTCATGGTCCGTCACCACGGCATGGGCGATCACTTCCCACTGAAGAGGAGCCCAGCAATGTCAGTCCCACTGAAGAAGATCCCAGGGAGATGAAACGTACGGAGACACCATCGACCCAACACTTGCCGAGCACCGAGCCCGTGTCCAGTTTGCTTGTGTCTACAGTCGAGGAGGGCGTATATATCCAACCGGAACCAGGTGATACGCCTGACGACATCAAGCATTTCCAGGAAGATCCGGTGGATGCCCCCAGTGATCTCTTACCGGACGCCCATCCATTAAGTGTCATCTACAGGGACCATTGTTTCATGATACGACGATGTTTCCACCTTCATCGCCCGCTAATAAACATCTACAATTTTCGGTTAGAAGACCTGTCTCGGCTTTTCAAGTACGTGGAAGCCTTCTTCAACGATCAAACTACGGCCTTCAAGTTGAATCTGGCGTTTGGTTTTGTGCTGCAGCATAAGGAAACAGACCAAGCCCGATGCTTTTACCCGAGCAGTATCACGGATAGGTCGTCGCTAGAGCCCGTGCTGGACCAAGTGGACGAATTGGATATCTTAGAATGGGCCCAACAACAGCGCCCCAACACACAGTGGGTCGTAGAGAGGGTGACCAATGTCACGTTTTTCGTTACCAAGCTGACTGACCACCCCATCGGATGAATGTATTCACCCATGCACTGATAGATACGCAAAATGCGCAAACAACTATTTGAAGATATGTTGCCTAGAATACATCTAACGGCCAAGAACAAATATGACAGCTGCAGCGCCAAATGGCGGCCTCTGATTGGACAAGAGGCAACTTGTATTGTAAACATACCCAACGCGGCTCCCCCAGCTGTACTAGAGGGGATAATAACATGATTGACCTGTCATCCTTGTTCTTGTTGTTCTCTCACCGGTCTACATCATGGGCGTTAATGCTTAACGACAGGCTTTGAAGGGCGTCACTGCATTTCGATGAATTAGTGTTAATTTTATGGACTATCTAGAAAATCAGAGCTTCAGGGCTAATTCACCAGGGCGTTGAAGCGTTAAGCTCGGCGTTGGCAGGTGTTGATACAAGGTGTCACCTCAGATGACCCATATGGACCAATAGTGGTCCATCTCTACCCCAAACACACCCCCACGCACCCACAGAATGTCTGCTTTCTATACTACGACCAGTCTGCGCATGCACAGAATAATGAAAACAGACGGTACTTTAGTCCAGTCGGATGCTTCAAAATAAGACCTTTAGATCTTCAAAATAAGACTTCGTACGACACCATCGGACCATTAGGGGCTCACCGAGATTCCAAAATGCACCCAGTGACTTTTTCAAAAAAAAATCACCGCTTAGCTGCGGGACCCCGCCCATCGTGTTCTACGTGGTGAGACGTGAAAAACAAGATCACACAACCCATATCGCAATGTCCAGGAGTAAATTTCCCAGTATGAACCTATCCACTTAGCAAGTATGGACTTATATACAGACCTACCCGGTACGTGGACTTTTCGAAAAAATTTCACCGCTTAACTTCGAGACCCCTCCCATTGCAAATGTTCGAATCATTCTCCTATTGTTGAGGTAAAGCCTGTGTTCCGCTTTTTATATTTTCGGGACAGATCCTCAATTCACATGCCCCCACCCATGAATTGATCGCCCTGGACGAGCGCTTCACTCTGACACCTCACTCGACGTAATCGGTCCACTAGGGGCCCCTCTCTCCCCCGAAATGTCCCCTAAGATTGGCGAAGATTGCCGGAGAATTTCCCCCGGCTCCCCGAGTATTTGAGACTACTTTCTCTCCGCGGAGGCTTTTTCCCGCGACCGCATCACCGCCCGACCGCATCACCGCGGAGGAATACATGCCCCCAAAGGTCGCCTGACCGGAACTACCTGAACTATAGTGACCTTGACCTCTTGATCACGTGATCTCCCCGTGACCTCCCCAAAAATGATGAAAGTAGGTCAAGTTGACTATATTCGTCCTTTGCATACCACTTATGTCTTCACGTTGTGCACGTTTAGGCGCAGTCTCTATACACAATTAGGCGCATTTCCACAGTTAGAAGCAAATTTTCTACACGATTAGGCGCAACGCATAATTAGGCGCAAAATGATTTCCACGAATAAGCGCGTTTCCACGATTAGACGCATATTTCTCACACGAATAGACCCCTTTTCCACAATTAGGAGCTAATCTCATACACAAATAGGCGCAGTTCCACAATTAGGAACACTTTTTCTACACGATTAGGCGCAACGCAGAATTAGGCGCAAGATGGTTCAAATGATTAGGAGCAGTTACATGATTAGACGCAGCTTCCTTACACGATTAGGCGCATTTACACAAATAGGCGCAAATTCCGTACACGATTAGGTGCGGTTCCACAATAAGGCGCAATTTTCGTACACGATTAGGCGCAGTTCCACCATTAAACGCAAATTTCTTACACGATTAGGCGCAACACGTTATTAGGGGCAATTTTTTTACACGATTTGGCGCTGACACGATTAGGCGCAAATACACGCTTAGGCCCCCCACACCCCTCTGCCCCTCTGTACAGGTTCCGCCGGATGTCAGCGGATCAGTTTCTGCAGATTCCTCTTCCAATGGTAGTCACGATGACGCTGATTATCGAAATTGCTTTTTAGTCGCCAGACGTCGTCAATTTTTCCCACCTCTTGCATATCGCTCCAATTTATTACCTGTATATGGTAGGATTCTGCTGGAGAGCTGTCAGTCCCCGATGCCCGCCCTCTGTACATGTCACTCGACAAATATATGTACGTTCATTGTTTCGGTGGGAAATTTAACCGTACGCTGTCGGATTTTACAGGTTAGTTTTCCTAGGCATTCTTGCATTTACCAGGTTTCACCATGTGAAGGCGTTTACTCAGTCAAACCTGCATCATGCTCATCCATTAACATCAGATGAGTTTTTGAGCTGATCTGTCATCACAGCTCCCGAACTATCTGTGCCAGGCTCAGACGGACCCGATTCGGTACATTTTTCCAGTCTTTTTGCTGCTAAGGAAACTTGAAATTCAGTCCCCACTATTTCGACGGTAAATAAATTTCCGTGTTTGTTTACAATTTTTGCGGCATCTTTGTTATCGATTTTGACAAGGTCGCCAATTTTAGGTTATGGTCGGCCATGTTGAATTACAACACATATAAGGAAAGTGAGAAGGGGTGCCGACATTCTGGCAGAGCCACATGACTTCACAATATAGTCTTCCGGTTAACATATTCTAAAGCACATACCAAGAATCTAACGATTCGTTATATGTGTTGTATCTCAGGTACCCTTTTATTGTACCTGTTCATGTGGCAACTTGGATGATATGACCACACGGTCCCTAGCACCAGCGTAAGCGGTATTAAATACAAATCTAGAGAGCTATGATGGAAATGCTCTGACAACTCGTATATTGGTAATTGGTGAGCTGTTTCGCTGTGACAACTCGTACACTGGGCATTGGTGAGCTGTATCGTCGTCAGAAGAAAATGACGGCATTTAACACAAAAGACTAGTCTGTAAGGCCCGATGTCGACCCAGCATCAACTTCCCACAAATGCCAAGATATATCAAAGACCAAAAGGTCTGTACAGGGGGGCGGGCCTCGGGGACGAAACGTCCACCAGCAGAATCTCGCCATATACAGGTAAAAATTACAACACATATAAGGGAAGTGGAAACAGGTGCCGACATACTGGCAGAGCCACATGACTTCACAGTATAGTCTCCCGGTTAACATATTCTAAAGCACCAAGAATCTAACGATTCGTTATATGTGTTGTATCTCAGGTACGCTTTTATTGTACCTGTTCATGTGGCAACTTGGATATGACCACACGGCCCCTAGCACCGACATAAGCGGTATTAAATACAAATCTAGAGAGCTATGATGGAGCTACTCGCTCATGTATACCCAATGGGTGATCCCACATATATTACATGGCTTTATGTACATGTAATGGAATTTTACTGATTTATGGGATAAGTAACTTTATTGTTTAATCAACAGTTACAAAGATAATGGATTGAATCGTTTCTATTTCTCAGATCTTCTACTTGGGCCGAAGAATCTATTATTACGATCACCAGAATAGAGATATCATCAACTCGAAAGGTTGCCTAATGTCGAATCATTTCGGAACTCTGGCAACAAAAGTTTGAGGTGTCCCATTTTCAAGATATCCTTTGAAATCGGTTGTAGAATTTGGTATTTTAGAATCCAGGTTGGAAGTTTGGTAGCTGAAAACTATTTGTTCTGTTCTTCAAGTATTCTAATATCTTGGATAACAGCATTGAATTTATCCTCAAAATATTGCTTTTTTGACAATCGTTATGGTTTAACTTATTTCTGCAGACAATACCCTTTGTGGGTGTCGTCGTTCTGTTCTCGAAAATAAACTTGATAAAGATTATGCTTTGCATGTATAGAATGAAGTATTTCATGAGCGACCCACGGTATGATAATTTTCTTCCTTGGTGATTTGTGTGGTACTAAGGGAAACCAGTACTCATACATACCAGTAAAATTTAGATAGAAAGTAGTCAAGGGTAATACACGTATCATTATTGTTCTTGATGGTATCGCCCCAGTCTAAGTCTGATTTTCTTGAAAAATTTGTCTTGTAGTTCAGGACAATTTTTCACTGAAAGTTATCTCTTGAAATGGCGGAGGATTGGGTAGCTCTGTTTTCAATAAACGAACACTAGGGAAATGATCTGTAATATCAGTAAAAAATATACCAATTAAGTGTTGTTGGTGAAAATTGATGAATATATATTATTTAAAGTATCCGAGCTGGAGTTCACCCATGTTGGCTTCGTTATTTTAGGAACGAAATAGTGTGCCAGTGAAAGTAACTACAACGTTTGAAATTGTTCCGATGCACCAGAAACTTTGGCGAAGACAGAAATAAATTGTATTTCATCATCTTCCACATTATGGTTACGCATTAAACGAAATCGTTCGTCCCTCGACGAGAAAGGAGACCTAACAGTGATAATAATCGATGTTACATTCGTTCGAAGGTCAATCACTTGTTTAGAAGATCTCAAGCGAATCTGGAAAAATAAAAAATTAAACGCAACGAAGTGGGGTGGTGGAAAATGGAATGAAAGTACTGACAGTACTGATGTTGGGTTTCCTCCAAGATAGATATTCAACTCCGAAGAAATATTCCACTTCAAGATATTCAACTCCAATATATTCAACTCAAAGATATTCAACTCCAAGATAAATATTTAACTCCAAGATATTCAACTCCAAGATTGTCAACTCCCAAGATTGTCAACTCCCAAGATATTCAACCCCAAGGTATTCAACCGACTCCAAGATATTCAGCTCCAAAGTATTCAAGTCCAAGATATACAACTCCAAGATTTCAAAGCTCAAAACAAATGTGAATTGTAAAACAACACAAATTATTCAGATAGAGAGAACATCGCCTTCTTAAGAAATGATCAGATGACAATTAGGAATGCAGGAAACACGGATCTATTGATTCTTCTCGAAGTAAATAACTCAGTCATGAGCAATACAAGAAAATGTAAAACATAGCAGAATATCTCAAAAGAAGAGTTGTAAAAATTATCCGATAAATTACAACAACAGCAACTGGTGTTGCTTTGTAACCGACGTACACGGTAGTCCTGTTCTCCGCGAAAAGTTTATGTCACGCCTAGAATGTATTCTGTTGTAGGCTTGATATAATTGCCAGGGTATGATTTTATAATTTGTGGTAACTGTATGCAATAAAGGACGCAATAAAGAATCCGGAATATCGTATCTAAAATTCAGTACTATTTACTTGTTTGCTGTTCGCCAACTGCTCAAATCCAACTGCTCAATTGTTGCAATATGGCGTCATCTCGATGACAAGTTTAGAGGCCTCCCCGTTTCCAGGTCACACACTGACATCAAGAACTTGCCGGCCGTGTGCTCGCTGACCCTCGGAAGAGCCAATCTGGACGACTTTGGGAATAAGGTACGACGAGTCACCGCCAAAGAAAAAAAAATACACACAAAAACATAATCCCATTTAAACTTGGCCTAAAGATGTTGGTACGACAATACTTTCACTATTTCTCACTTGAAGTATCGTGATCTCTACAGTTCAGAAAATCGACGTGGAGACAGATCAGATGTCGACCGTTGATAATGATGATCGATGTGGAGACAATTGTAGATTTTATTATGCACGACCGAATCACCGAGGCAGCGAGCGTGCAGAGGTCATGGAGAGGTCACGCAACTGTAGTGCATGGGTCAAAATTGACAGACCGCTAGCATACTACGGGGTGATTTCGTCAACCCGACAAAAAGTTAAATGTAGACTCAGATATGTGCCGAGCCATATCATGTGAGTATTTCGTTCATAGTTCTAATAAATCTCCGGTTTGACAATGAAATCACATCGCCCGTGCCGGTATTTCCTCATTCATGAATGAAATAATATAGTTGTTTGTTTTGGTATTCACATTTAACCTATTCAGCACTGTTTTGATATTAATCCCATCTTTCTTTGAATTAAAGTTAAACGCAACATACCATGCTGGTGGGTAAATATGCTGGCATACTGACAATAAATCATATGACTCCACAGGCCACATAGGTCTCGGGTAAGCACAAATGTTGCGATAACGTTAGGTCAAGGGAAATCACCAAACCACTCCACTCGTCTGTGATAGAATAAAATTAGACAAATGACCGATATATCACTGCAAGACAAAAATCAAGGTCTAAATTCACATATGATGGTCTTTGGAATATAAGATCATAGTTATTGAGAAAGTAATCCAAACGTGTACTACATTCTAAGAATGGCGGTGGTATTGGGTGCGAATATTTGGTTCCCCTGAGAATAGAAGGTTGCATAAAGATACGATTGGCTTAGTTTAAAACCTATTAACAAGCGAACATTTATGGTCCATATAGTAAGTCTTGGTAGCATTGATAACTAATTTGGTTCCGATTGAAATAATTTCGGTTCAATATTCAGTTCAACAAGCGAAAACATTCATATAATACAAAACGCAAAATGATCGCATTTATAATGAAGACATGAACACAACTGGTCATTTTCTAGAAAATTTCATTAAGAAATAATATCATATAAGACACCTATTCTTCAGAGGGGTAAGGGCAATGTTCAACTTGTTCTATTTTTTGCTTTCAGAAAAATGAAGATAATATTGCAAAGAAAGTGTGATTGAGTTTGCATACCGTGTCTACTTAATGGTGGAATTCATGTTCATTATGTACAAGTTTTACATTTTAGGGCCCGGAAACGGTCCTTTTTTAGGAGTCTGGACAATTATGGAAATATCTATGTTGTAGGAGAAGCAAATAAAGAAGAAAGTCTACATCTCAAATTAGGCTCCCTATAAGGCATTGGCCATTGCCTACCTGCTTATAACACACGATGTGACGTAGCTGCCCAGTAAGATGTTCCCGCAGATTTAAGACAAAAATCGAGTGATGCATCACGGGGGATCAGCTGATGATGGAAATCAAGTACTCGGCATATGAAACGTTATGTTCATAATTAGTCACACCCATCGTCTCCTGTGTGGCGAATTTGCAGTTCATCTTGTTCGTGTAGGGACTGTGCTAGAGACTAGTGGTGTAGGCTGTCTGACGAGTGTCAGTGCCTTCTAGCTAGTCTAGTCTAATGATATACACTTCTAGTTCATTTGCTACTGGTAGTAGTAGTATACTATATTAGAACTTCTTTGTCATGGTTAATCAATCTGGTTTCGTGTATCTTTAAGCAGATGCATATATAAATGCTTAAAGGGAAATGTTATCGCCGGACCTATGTAAACGTTAATATATACCTTGATACTATAAGAAATTGACTATATAGTTTTCCCCCCGATCTCCGAACTTCAAAACGGTAAATTTGGCGATTTAAACGCGTTCCTACCACGAGCCTGTCAAAGCGGTGACCTTTGACCCATGACGTCACAGAGTGAACCAGTCCGCCATAGCATTAGCAATAGCATACGTAAACAAGTGAAATCTGCTCCAATATTTTTCGATTTTTCGACTGTATTCTCGTACTTTGGAGGCATCATACCTCGTCGGTGTGTTGTTGGAGGGTGTAGCAACACGAATGGAGATGGATTCAAGTTGCACTCGTGGCCAAACGGAGAAAAAATCGGGGAGAAATTCGACGAAATTTGTGCAAAACACGTGGGGAAAGCCAACGAAATGGTCTCGCATTTATTTCGCTCACTAGACTGACGACAGCTATGCAACAACAGAGATGCCAAGAATGTGTGGATATCCCCTATACTGAAAGAAGCTATTTCCAAGATGAAGACAAATAAATCTTTATCAGAAAGAGAAAATAGACAACCCCTCAGTCTGCCGGAGTGCGTGAGTTATGCAGGGACGACCGACCTCGTGGACTCGGCAAGCGACAAACCGTTCCCGCAGACAAGCACTGTAAATCTCCCTGGATGTTTGGGCCCACACCGCTTCCATCGTCTCCTCTATCGGAGATTTAATCTTCCACTCTTGAAATTTTGCATCAGTCCCACGGAGTGATCGAACAGCCAATCCTGAATCCTACATCATATAGCTATTAACTGAACTGTAATAATCAATGTACTTTTAATCAACTTATTCCCGTATATAGGAAATTCACTTCTGGCACCAGCTTATCCTGATTATTTGGCGTCTTTTTGTATCTCCATGTGAGCACATACATTCTATTTTTTTTGATACAATACATTGAAATTGATCACCCGGAAGAGTAACTGAAACTAACAGAAAGGTGTGAAGCAAACACTTTTTTATGTGATGGTGTCCAAGAGGGAGAGTGAGAGAATTAAGGTTTAACGTCGCGCGTTCAGCAACAGGGTGTCCAAAAGAAATAAACTGGGCTTCTCCACAGGTGAGTTAGTTATTGTTTCAACATCAAATAGCTTCCTTTGCAATTTAAACTTTGTTTTCATTTGAGAGAACTTATCCACAGGTATGGATTAGCTCTCGTTTTAACATCAAATCGCTAACAATAATTGACAAACACATAATAAAATTAAGCACGTAAGCAATGTAAATAAGCCGGCCTGCCACGGTATAACAATCTGTCCGTCCCGTAAGAATTGAAAAATAATGAACCATACAATGTCAATAAACACACACATATAAAAATAAAGGCGTAAATAACTACATAGTATGCTCTTACAATAGCAAATTATCTGTAGATTTTAAATGAATATATATATTATAGCAGAAGTGGATGAAAACTAGAAGTATGCAAGGACGTATTCAGTGTCATCGACGGCATGTTACCCCGTTTTAGCGCTTCCAGTTGAAAACATTGCCCCCTAGCGGGAACTGGCCAACTTCCAGGGGCGACAATTTTGGAATGTCAGGCCACGACTCAACAGCCGCGAATGCAACTCCAGCGTCCGGAGTCGAAGCGACGAAGATGGCGCAATGAATCATGGGAGTTTTGTGAGAGGCCGTGACCCTGCACCTGCATATCAATGAAAATCATCAAATTCACGGCTCGCCTATGTTAACTTGTCATGGCGATTTATTTGTACTTCCAAGGAACAAAATATTGTTTACTGTTAGTTACCAGCACTGGTAGCAATAATAATTAATTAATATATCCCTCTAATTTATCCAGGAAGTCTATTCATATGCAAATAAGCACCCAGCTGAATTGTCAGATGCGGCATTCTAAGGATATTCGTTCTTCTCACACTCTTGATGCAAACCTGGCCTCCCGTCATCAATAATATTTATTCAGCGAAATGTAACCTAAGTTGATACATTTATTTAATTGAACAAGAGAACAGAATTGAGGAAGCCGAAGTGAATGAACTCATCGTCACGAGCGCAATAGCTTTCCCCTTTCGTTTTCTCTCTGGGTCAAGCCGTGTAATGGGGCTTGTGCTTCTAAATCTGGTAGCCAATCAATTACCTTTGTGACTCGCTAGTAAAATTCCTGATAGTCCTTATAAGGCACGCCTGCGTATCACGCGATATTTCTGTAGTATTTTGAACTTCGGTTGTAAGAAAATCGAATGTTCATTGGTCGCCAGTGTTGGTTACGTCATATAATGACCTCCCACGCTTACCGCGGAAAATTGAGGCTTATGACGAGTGGGTCAAAACATTCCTTTGAATTCGACCTGATTCAAACTTGTTGTTGATATATTGTGTAAACATAAAGCCATTCGTATCACCAAATGTCTGTAGTTCGCACGAACATTATAGATTATGGATTTGGGGATTTTAGATGCACAATAAAAAAAAAAAGACATACCCGTTAGGGGGCCATCAGGTTAGTGGTAAAGCAAATAAATGAACTTCCCGCGTTATCTCCCAGAGTTTATAAGGTACCGTAGACCTGGGTCCCCAGAATAAATGAACTACGTCCATACTCGATTGTAATTCAATAAACGATTTATTGCCCATTTACGATATCGAACTAATGTGTTAAAAAGACAACAGGAGTCGAAAGTACAGGTAGACCTTCGTTGGGCAGAAGTTTGGATCTAACGAAAAAATGTTGACTCCGATGTGAGCACAACCGGTTTTCTGGGTCACCGTACCGTACGGCCAGACTGCGTGCTCCAGATAATTCCCATGATTCCTCAGTCCAAATTTAGATAATTCAGCTGCCGACAATTGCCGACTAATAACGACTAATAACGACTGCAAGCCGATCGGCGCACAGTGGAAAAATTGGATTCTGTATTGCGCAGATTTCACATCATACGTCACATGAAGCGTTATAGGCAGGCTGGTGGTGCCATTGCCGTCTACATAGTCTAAGTGATCCTTGCATACTTCTAGTTCATCCACTTCTGATTATAGTGACATCCACAATAAGCCAAGCCGGCCTAGTTTCCTTTTTTTAAAGTTTTTTTTCAAGTTTTTTTAGCACGGAAGAGTAAATTTACGATCCTGTGCATTATAATAACTGATTTATGCATAAAAAAATGCCAGATAAAAGCAGAAATGTATAAATATTATTGTAAGATCCACAGATAGTTGTAATTTCGTGTATAAAGCATGTAATCAGTGTATTTAAACCGGCCTGCCACAGCCTGACACGGCCTACCACAGGCTTGAAACAGGCCTGACATCAGGACGACCCAGTTTGACCCCAGATTCGCTTGTACATATGGCTCAAATCTATATGACTCGATAGATTCTCCTTCTCCTTTAGTTTCATGATCGCTTACAGCTGCCTCTACATTCTATTCAGTTCCAAGACCTGTATAATCTCCAACGTCACAGTCTTCAACGTGGTTAACGCTGAAATCGGAATCTGTGTCAGAGCTTGTACCGCTGTCTGTGTTATCCGCCATGTTTGACTCTGGCCGCTTCACTGTGTGACGTCACAGGGTAATCGCCGGGCGGATTTACTGGGGGTAAAAATCAGGCACTTTGGAGCCGTATTTCAGGATATTGCATCATCGCTAAAATTTTGAAAATAATTCTAAAAAATAAAGCAGGCCACAGGGAACTGCTTTTTATTGGTTTTAGCCTTTCAAAAATTGTGATAACATTCCCCTTTAATTAGATATCTATGCATTATGGTAATATATAAAATTATGCTGTATTATTATTTCAGAGTGTTTTAACCTCTCTTGTGCTATCCCTGTATCTGGTGACTATACAATGCTATACAACATGTGCTATATATGAGATTTAATGAAAAGAATGAAACTACAAAAACAAATTATGGACAGAACATTTAGCGCTCGTGGATAATGCGATTGAGGTAGTTTACCAAACTACAGCCCCAGAGCTCCAAAGCAAAAAGGAATTTGGTTTGAAAGTATCTGTGTCTACAGTGAAAAGAGGACGACAGAGGCTGGGTTGGACAAATTCAAGTTCAAGTTGGCAAAGACCCCCAGACGTTCATTAAGGGTATGGCCAAACAGTCGTATGGTGCTCTCTCAAAACGCCTATACATGATAGATAGTGCGATCTACAGGCTCTAAAGCAACGGTTTTACCGTAGACTCACAATTAGATGGGCTGATACATAGATGCTATCCATTTTAGATGTTGTCGGTGATATGTTGTGTAATCAATTCTGTCGAAAGTTGTATGCCTAACAATTTCTTCTCCAGTTCACACATGGGCATGCGCACCTCCAAATGTAACCTTTCTTTACTACTCCACGAGTGCGCATGGTCCTATCACCCATAGGTTGACTCTACACCACGAGCCCTTTAATATATTAACCAGCACGACCCATTTGGATGAAATATGGCCCACAAATCCCTGGAAACTCCCCACACCAAATGCCCTTTCTGTACTACTTTTGCGACTTCATTTCCGGTACAAAGCACGCCAGTCTGACTCTACACCGCGAGAACGCCAAGACGATACCTCATACGGCCCAATTGAGCCAGGGATGGCTCACATGTAGCCCAACACTTCCACCCAGACCTTTCTTTCGAGTGCGCATGGGCACGGTAATTTTATCAGCGAAATTCGGCCAGCGGCCCTGAGAAGCTTTCAGTCGCACTCTACAGCGTCAGACAAATATAGTAAATACACTTGTACCTTTGTACCTTGCTCCGCGAAAAAATTGACAACTACCCCAAAACTGACACTTTTCTACTATTTTCCGACTGCGCTTGCACAGATTGGCGTCATTTCCCGTAAAAACCACCCAGCGTAACTGGTGCCCTGCACGGCTCGTTTGGACCGCGGATGGCCCACTTACTACTGCAAAACGTTCACCCCAAATCTTCTTGACGAGTGCACATGCGCACGATGACAGTACTGGCGAAATGTCAAGGACCAGTCCATATTTCTACCCCGCATTATGGTGCCTTCCCGTGTGGCGACTTTGCAGCTCATCATGTTCGTGTAGAGACTGTGCAAGAGCCCAGTGGCGTAGGCTGTTTGACGACTGTCAGCGCCTTCTAGCTAGTCGAATCTAATTGAGAAATAATTCCTTGTTTACTATGGCAAAACACCTATTCTTATTTCTATTCTACCATACCGAAAACGGCACAATGTGAAGATGTATCCTTAAAAGAAAGATGTTCTCGTGTATTTAATACTGGATTAACATCCCTATACCCGACAAAAAATGCTTTGGCCCACCAATTAATCGAAGCAAGAAACACCTCCAAGTCGCGTGCCTGAAATCAACACGGGTTGGAGAGTCCACAGTATGACAGCTGTAGGTGTGTGCTAAAACGCCATTAACGATCAAAATTATGCAAGTGTGACCCTTGGTTTTAGAATACATGTGAAATTTTCCCGTCATCCAAATGTTTGGATTGTGTACCTGTCATACATTCAAAAAGGTTTAATGACATCAACAACTTTGAATAAATCTCCGCGAAAAAAAACTGTTCTCCAACTTTAATTGGCTTCATAATGCACGACAAAAGGATGTACAACAAGATATACGGGCAGTCGATAAATTTTGATATCCATTTCAATCCTATTACCCTTCTGGGCGAGTTCAACTGGACACGCGAAGAAAATTATGACGTCATCCAATCCACACCGATTGATTATGAGGTAGGGTCTATTGGAATTAGATCCTACCTGGGCTTCCTTCTTTATATGTAATACTGTTATTTGGTAAAACACATGGGGTGTGGTAGAATGATACACGTTCATTTGCTACTGGTAGTAGTATACTATATTAGTATATAGCCATGGTTAACCAATCTGGGTTCGTGTATCTTTAAGCATGTGCATATATAAATGTTTAATTAGATATATAAGCTTAATAGTATGCTGTATTATTATTTCAGAGTGTTTTTAACCTACCTTGTGGGATAGCGAAACATAGGTATCGTGCTCTCTCAAAACGCCTATATAGATATGATAGATTGTGCTATATCTACAGACTCACGGTTTTACCACAGACTCGCAATTAGATGGACTGATACATAGATGCCATCTATTTGAGATGTTTTCGGTGATATATCGTTTAACGACTTCTGTCGAAAGTTGTATGCCTAACAATTTTTTCTCAAGTTCACACGTGAGCATGCGCACATACAAATCTAACCTTTCTCTACGACTCCACGAGTGCGCATCCATAGGCTGACTCTACACCACGAGCCCTTCTATATGTTAACCAGCGCAACCCATTTGAAATCAAATGCCCTTTCTGTACTACTCCACGACTTCACTTCCGATACAAACCACGCCAGTCTGACTCTACACCACGAGAACGTCAAGATGATACCCACACGGTCAAATTTCCTAAATTGCGATTTCAGGACGCGCTCGATTCATAAATTTATCACGATTGCCACGCCCTAAAGGACTCCGAGAAACGACAAGTATCATGCGAAGTGATTCGCATAAGAAGTCTTTTCAAGTCGCAAAATTGAATTAGAAGCGTCTGGTCCGTCATTTATAATTCAGTCGTCCTCCATCAAAGAATATCCGCATCCATAATCCAAAGACCTATTCCATATTCCATATAACAGTATTAGCACCAAATTCAAAAAGACAATCATAGTATACATAAACATAGGCTAGTTTCCTGCAAGAGAGAAGCGGGTCAACAGTTTTCAGTGATGCCGGCAAGACATCATGATGTTATAAAAATATCAAATTCGTATCGCTGATCAGTATTCTTAATCCATAATATTCGTTGTAAAGTGGTCACCCAGAGAATGATGTACCTCAGTAAAGTTTTGATTGCGCCTGTTCATATGAGCACCATGAGGATCTTGAAGTCCATGGGTTTATATGGCCCCTAGCCCCAGGTTAAGTGGAATTAGATACAAGTTACCAAACGTAATGCCATAGATCTTGCACGCTACGCTAACCTGCTGACCGCTTCTCTCTTGCAAAAAACCTGACCAATATTTATGTATACTATGTTTTTCTTTGAATTTGGTGCTATTGCTGTTATTTGAATTAAGTCTTTGGATTATAGACGATGTAATTCCTTAATGGACGACGGTAAAATATTGAATGACGGACTAGACGCTTGTATGCGACCGTGTATATGCAATAATGTTTCCAAGGTTTTTTCATTGGTAATCTGAACCTATCCGGTAGCAAAGTTGAGAAATTAGTTTTGGCAAAAAAATTGTTTATTCACCCCGAGACAATAAGACCCCTGTACAATAGGCCTGGGCGATGGTGGATTCGGATATACAGAAGCACTACCCATACTCTTATTGTTGAGATTATGAGAAAGGAGACGTCAAAGTATCAATAGTCGATCTGTTATATTCGCTCGAACATTTAGGTTTAGAAGATTTCAAACAAATCTTGAAAAATTGGCAAATTCTGTATATTTTGATAGTTATTAACATCTCACTAAGCTTGCTCAACTCGGATAAATGTAACGAAAATCCTAGCAAGATGACCTGGCAGGATGGAGAGAAGATAGTATGAATGTTAAGCTAAAATAATCTTTTGTCGATTTCTGTGAACATCTATACAATATTAGAGGAATTATTTACGATTTATTCGGATTTTATTATTAAAAAGTATCATTTTTTCAGTACAGCTGGGACGACATATTCCTCTTCACGATATTAAATTTCCTAACCTTTGTGGAACTTTGCTTTATTTCTAAAGAAATTCTCGGCAGACTAGTACTGAAAAACAAGCATTTACTTTAGATTAGAAATGAACTGGAATGTACTCACAAAGATTTCGTCCGAGGTATTTCGCATCTAGTGGAAAAAGAAAAAAAACTCGCAGGATGGGCAAGAAGATGAGGACGATTAGGTCAGCCACAGCCAGGCCCGCCAAACACAGGTTCACTGTAGTCTGCATCGTTTTCACCAAACATATCAACAAGAGGACGATAATGTTACCGACGACACCGACGAGGATAACGCTCCCAAATACGACGGTGATGATTATTCTTTCGGCATAAGAGATCTTCCATTCCTCGTCCACTAGTTCGTTATCTAGTTCGAGTGGTTGCGTTGAATTGTTCATACTCAACTGAATCCTGCAGTATTTCACGACTAAATCTCCATAAACAAACCAACTCAAAGTCCGTTCGTAACTATACTTCCGGCGCAAAAGTCTTTATCTAATGGGAATCCTTTAAACGTGTATGTATATATATGCAACACGAGCAGTTGATCGAGCTATATCCAATAGTTGGAACAATTATCGGGTAGACAATCGAGGCAGCTGTAGACGTATATACACCTGACATTCGTGATATTCGTCTCATTCTCTATCAGTCGATTCGGCGTGACGATAAATTATTCACGTTTTTAGCATTGACGTTACGTGTTTCCCGAGCTGATAATTTTTCCAGTTATTAACATTGGACACATGATTAAACAGAGGGGAGATCAAATGCTGATCTTGAAACGAAGGGGACGTGAAAAAAATACAGCGGTGTCATCTGGCAAGACATTAGTATTACCTGTCAAGTTCACGAAGTGGACGTGATGTTTTCATTTGTTTTTGTCCATATTTTGTTGTATAACTATCTTTTGTTTTATCTCCTTAATGTATATATGCCATGTTTTCATTTGTTTTTATCCATATTTTGTTGTTTAACTATCTGTTGTTGTTTAACTATATGTGTATATATGGATATTATTTGCGCTAAGGTGAAAAACAGCTGCGCTGATTCTTATGCCAATAAACGGAACTGAACTGAACTGAAGTATTGATATTGTTAAGCGAACGTGATCGCGATCCGATCTAACCAATTTGTACTACATGTATGTATATCATTCACTTAAATTATAGGGCTTCTCAAGAGAAGAAAACTGGAAATTAATTGCGCGTCACCGCACATCTTTATTCAATAAGACAAGTCAGTGATTGGGATTTCATGCACATGTAAGGAACATTAGTCTTGCTGATATCATTGAAAACTGTTGCCTCATTTTCTCTTGTAGAAAACCGTGTTATGTTTTTATTATTTTGATTTCCTACACATTTGGAATGGGTGCAAACTGCCATACGAAATAGGTCTTTCGATTATTAAAGCGGAAATTATTTTATGGACGACTGCTTTGATTGCCGGATCTGACGCTTGCTAAGGTAAGATATATGTTTATGGGCATCAGAGTACCAATCTCAGTAAACTCAGATTTAATATTACGGAAAATTATATCTGAATTCAGCCCTATATAAATCCTATGCGAATCTGAAACTACATTTGTTGGCCAATCAGGTGGTTAGCTTGTTGAAATCACGTCCACAGTAATTACACACGGTAGCACGTGGACTAATATATAAACATTATCGAGAAACATTGATTGATTGGTACATTCAAAAATAGCGTGATACTCACTTTCTCATAGAATATAATTTCTTCCTGTCCTACTAATTTCATAATATCGTTCGACTTGAAAATATGAATTAGGCGATACATATCGCATGATGATAGAAAAATATGAGCACAGCGTGCAAGATATGTGGAGTTACGTTTCATAATCCATGTACTTCAAGATCATCACGGTTTTCACATGAACAGGCACAATCAAAGCGTGACTACGCTGCATCATTTTCTAGATTACGACTTAATGAAAATCATATGGATTACTAATCAGCGATACGGATTTGATATTTTTGGACCTGCTGTCTTGCCGACATCAATGAAAACTGTTGACCGCTTCTAACTTGCAGGAACCTAGCCTACGTTTGTGTATACTAGGATTGGTATTGTTTTCTCGAATTTGGTGCTGATACTGTTCTGTGGAATAGGTCTTTGGATTCAACACGCGGAAATTTGTCAATGGACGACGGCTGAATATTGGGTGACGGAATAGACGCTTGTATAGTATTGACAGAATCTACATAGGATATCTCGACTGTGTTTTGGGAGTCTTATTAGATCTTGTTTCAAGTAATTCTGTATATGTCGTGTACAAATGAAGTCCGAATTTACAATATTTGGTCCGCCGCCTTGTCTACATTAGTAATTCTAATTTATGTTTAACACTGTGTTTTAATCAGCCAAAATTACTGGGTATTTCTTGCCTCAACCAGAGGTAAGACAACTTACATTCATCTAAAACGTTCTTGATATATTTCAACCATAGTGAAATATATTTATCATTATCAGACATTCCTTACATGCTATTGTTAGAAATTTTATTCGCATTACCGCATTCTATCAACTTTTCCCTGGCATTTAGAATATACTTCAAGAACTTGAGCTGAAGCTTGTTTTGTTTACCAGTAAACTTTACCAGTACTTAAATCTCACAGCCAAATAGCAAAATTGATAATACCATTTCTTCGACCGTCTCTCAACATATATCAACCACTAGATCTAACACTTTATGTATTCTTAATACTGAGAACATCGTTCTGCATGCTTGATCACGTAAATTGTTCATATAATCGTTAAAATTACCATTAAAGTTGAAACTGACACAAAGGTGTTCACCGCTTCTCTTTTGCTGGAAACCATCTTGTTTTTTATTATTCTTATTTCATACACATTTGGACCTGGTGACACATTTGGACCTGGTGCTGTCATACTCATTTGGACCTGGTGCTGTCATACACATTTGGACCTGGTGACACATTTGGATCTGGTGACACATTTGGACCAGGTGACACATTTGGACTGGTGACACATTTGGACCTGGTGCTGTCTCACCAAATAGGTCTGTCGATTGCTGACGCGGAAATTCTTTCCTGGACGACGGTTGAATATTGAATGTCCGATATGAGACTTGATATCATTAACCCTCAAATCCGCATCAGAAACGTGCAAGCAGGTTTCTCATATGAGACAAACCGACAAACAGTTCATTCAAAAATTTCGGATAGGCCGACTCGCTGTGAGATAGGGTTGTTACGACGAATTGATAATATTGATTTGTCAGTAGTGGTTCTACATCCGACATTCGATATGCACTTGTTGATCAAGGAGAATGTCATCTCGAATGATCGATTACCTTTTTAACGGGACATTGATAATCTTAATTATGCCGACCTGTAAATATACAATGCGTTGTTGTTCAGTTCAACGAAGAATGATAAGATAAATACACGGATATGAAGACATTTATTTGAAGCTAGCATGTCAAAATCTTACATTGAAACAATTACTTGAGCGTGAGATTGATTTTATCTGGAGTGGTTCAGTGCAATTATTGAATTCATGAGTACCGAAGGACCCTCAATAGCACCAGTCTCAAATATCCTAGACTGTGTATGTGGGGGGGGGGGAGGGGAGAGGCTCACTGGTTGGTCTTCTCCCTTGGCAGTGAAGAAAAAGGCTTGTCTGCATGGATGACTTAAGGGTTTCAACTGTATTATTGCTGGATGCCCGTTTTCTGACCAACGTAATTTTTTCAGATTCCAGTGAACATTTCAACGAAGTTACATTTATTTGATCGTGTTCAGCGTAGACAATATACATTACTACGTTCGTCCAATATTGTCCAGTTTGTGAGATCTCTAGAAAGTGGATGAGTTCGTTTTCATGGATTTCGTGTCATCGACAGTTTCTTTTACAGAATGTCGACATTTACAGAATACTTCAAGGAAGGCCTCTCGGAAATTTGAGGAGACTAGCAAGTACACCAGTGGGTTTGCAGCATTGTTTGCGAACGTGACAATTCGAGCGATCCAATTATAAACAAACAGATTTCTGTACGGTAGGGAAAAAAGTTCTTCATTGGCGTAGAAATATAGGAACATGAAGATTCTGAATGGTAAATTACAAACCACAAATATAACCACGACGGATATCAACATTTTAATCACCTGTGAGCGACTTCTGCGGGCTGACGTGGCGCCATGTCCTTGAGTATCGCTGTCAAGGATTTGTTTCTGAAGGGTGTATACCATACGTCCGTACATAAAACACAGAATGGGGACTGGTAGCAGAAAGGCGATGGAGTTCAGAAGTGTTTCATACAGTTTCATCCATTCTTCGTCATAAGACAAGTAGCAGTAGGTACGTGACCCGTTATTGACACTGGATGTCTCATAGCGACCGATATAGCCGTACGGAATTGATGTTGCCGCCGCTATCACCCATATTATGGCCAACACCCAACACACTCTCCGCCCGCTCCATTGCTTGAGAGACCTCAATGGATGACATAAGGCGATGTAGCGGTCCAAACTGACAAACAGGAATATCAGAACCGAACAGATGATGGCACCTCTGTCGTATGATGCTAGAAACATACCTGCAGTCAAATTGAAATCGAATAAGTTAGCAATATTCATATTGAAAGGATTGCCAAACTACACTACCAGAATAACTATTCAGTATTTACACTTAATGACTGTTTTTATTGCATGATAATATTTTGCAAACCACAACAACGACTGAATGTTGCTATTCTGCGGAGATGCGTTATTTCGAGGACAAATCATGAATCCTTAAGAGATTTCTAACTTTGCTGAGATTTGGTAGGCAGTGTACCTGCGTCGGAACTATGTAGTGCTTCAACACTTATGTCCTGGGACTAACCTGTGCAAAATCTGCGAACGTCAATGCGAATTATACAAGATGCCAATTGTCTCCAAATGAACTGACAATGGTTATCTATTTAAGAAATTAACGTTAGTTTTCTGTCCTCTTATACTACCCAGATAATGGATGATAAAACGAAACTGCCTATTTTTTGGGACGGGGTCCTAAAATTCCGTTTCACCATCCATTACGATCTATTATCTTAGCAGTTAGAGGACGGGAAACTAACGTTTATTCCTATTTTATAGCATGATTTACAAATGTTATTGATGCTAAATTAGAGAATTAATGTGGCCATCGTACTCATTTGAAATTCAATGTCCCTGACAACAAACCCTGATAGACTCGACCAGATCATGTGATCTGGCGTTCCACTGGGACCGTGTCCTCGCTCAGGCGAGGAGAGTATAACAAAGCTTAGAGAACGATATTCCGGTATTTCAGTATAGAGATAATGTTTTACTGTCATTTTAAAAATTACAGACTTTGTGTCGACGCTACCTTATGTGATAAAGTCATCTCAACAAGCTTGATAGAGTTGCCTTCACAGTTTTGCTGAATCCGCCATCAAGCAGCATCTGAGTTTTCAGCCGGAGACAAGAGCTCTGTCGATTGATTCTGATGGATTTTGGCGTATTTTCCATTGCACGAGATAAGATAGACACTCCCCGACATATTCTGTGGCGTTGCCAAACAACCTATGGCCCCATATATCAACATACATTAGGTAAAACTGGAGCACCGCGTCGTGTGAACACCTGGAAGTGTGATTGATTGACAGCGTTTGCCGTGTCGATTTCAGCACGCGGCCCATTCATAAATTTATTACAAGAAATATAAGAGACGACGAACAAAAGAATCATGCGCAATGATTCGCATATGAAGTCGCAAAATTGAAAACTGTTGACCACTTCCCTCTTGCAAAAAAACCCTGATCTTTGTTTATGTATATATGTTTGTCTTTGAATTTGGTGCTCATGCTGTTATTTAAATTAGGTCGCTGGATTATGGAAGAGGAAAGTCTTCAATGGACGACGCCTAAATATTGAATGAGGGACTAGACGCTTGTATGTGACCGTGACTATGCAATTATGTTTTCAATGACACATTTTCTCACCTTATTGCTGGGGTAAAGACTCTTCAAGGACTTTTCAAGGACTTTTCAATGGTACTCTGAACTTATCCGGCAGCAGTATTGAAAAATTAGTTATGGCCTACCATTGGGCTGATATATTTTAGCACAAAGTTCGTAAAATCAGAAAAGAATCTCTTACATTTTACCTTTTCTCATCTTCTGCTGGGGTAAGGTCTCTTCAAGGAGTTTTGAAGGACTTTGCATAGATACTCTGAACTTATCCGGCAGCAGTATTGAGAAATTAGTTGTGACAAACATTTTGCATATTCACCCCGTGACAATGAGGCACTGATACATAAGGCGATGGTGGATTCCAATATTTAGGGGCAATACCTATTCTCCTAAATAATCCGATTATATCTCCATGGAGAGATTCTGAAAGGCTGTCAGTCATGTTGAGTGGCAAGGGTATTCAGTCTAATTGCTCCATGCGAATGAAGTTGCCCGTGTGAAAAGATCTCACCGTATTCCACTGCTCCGCCTAGTAGTAACGAAGACGTGTGGTTTAACGTCAAACAAAGACATTTTACGGACCTGGTCTTAAGTAAATAGATAAATACATAATCCATAAACATTTGAAAATTTTACGGAGGCACCAGCAATTTTGGCGAAAAATTGTATTTCATCTTCTTCTAAATTATGGTTACATATTAATTGAAGTAGTTCATCCCTCGTTGAGATTACGAGAAAGGAGACGGCAAAGTTTCAATGATCGATTTGTTATAATATCCCTTCGAAGATTTAGGTTTGAAGATTTCAAGCAAATCTGGAATATTAGCAAATTCTATATTATTGATAGCTATTAACATCTCATTAAGCTTGTCGAACTCGAATAAAAGTAACGATAAGCCTAGCAAGATGATCTGGCAGGATGGAGAGAAGATGGAGAGAAGATAGTATGTATGATAAGCTCTAATAATCTTTAGTCGATTTCTGTGAACATCTATACTATATTAGATTTATTCGGATTTTATTACTAAAAAAATTTTTTCCAGTGCTGCTGGGACGAAATATTCCTGTTCACGATATTGAATTCCCTAACCTTTGTGGAAATTTACCAAACTAGTACTATCAGACAAGCAGTTAGTTTGAATTGGAAATGAACTGGAATGTACTCACAAAGATTTCGTCCGACGTATTTTGCATCGAGTTGAAATAGAGCAATAAACGGCAGAATGGGCAAGAAGATGAGGACGATTAGATCAGCCACAGCCAGGACCGCCAAACACAGGTTCACTGTAGTCTGCATCGTCTTCACCAAACATATCAACAAGAGGACGATAATGTTACCGACGACACCGACGAGGATAACGCTCCCAAAGACGACGGTGATGATTATTCTTTCGATAGAAGATAGCTTCCATTCCTGCTCCGCCACTTCGCCCTCTAGTTCGGAAAGTTGCGTCGTATTGTTCATACTGTAGTATTTCACGGTCAAATTTTAAGAAACAATCTTGTACATGTACAACGGGTGCTACTGATTCCTGAACAATCTTGTACATGTACAACGGGTGCTACTGATTCCTGAACAATCTTTTAACTCATGCTTAACATGGAGAGTTCGGACAATACTTTAACCAGATTCCATGAGTTAGAAGAATTATCGGAAGGACATCAAGACTTATATACCTGGCGTATCTTACCAAACCGTGAAGTGCATCCCCTGTTCTATAATTCGTATCCGGGTGGCGATAAATTATTGACATCATCAGCATTGAGGTTAGGTCATTATCCCGTTCCAGTCCTCGGTTACTTTCATCAGTACATAGTTTCAAAGTTAGTGTTTTGTCCTGTTCCTGACAAGGCTGAATTGAGTCGATGTTGACACGAAAGCGACGTGGAAAAAAATGCAGCGCCATCATGTGGCGTGATGTTAGTATTTTAACCAACCTAACACACTCCATATGGCAGCTAAAACACAGGAGCTTATATAAATGGTCACCATTTATATATTACCTGTATATGGTGGGATTCTGCTGGTGGACTGTTAGTTCCCGAGGCCCGCCCTCTGTACATGTCTCTCGACAAATATATGTAGGTTTATTGTTTTGGTGGGAAATTTAATCAGTACGACGTCGGACATTACATGTTAGTTTTTCTAGGTTTCTTGCATTTACCAGGTCACCCCATGTTAAGGTGTTTACCATGATGCTCATCCAGTAACATCAGATGAGTTGTTTGAGCTGATCTGTCAGCACAGCTCCCGAGATAGCATATCTAATTCCGCTTAAGCCGGTTCTAGGGGCCGTGCGGATACTTCATAGTTTCCACATGAACAGTTGCAATAAACGCGCGCCTGAGATACTAAGGCTACGTCCGAGAATCCTCCGTATTCTCGGGTATGAATGTTAGGTGTCGACGAATACTTTCCTGTAGAGTCATATGGTTGCTTATTAGTCGTCAGACGTCGTCAATTTTTCCACCTCTTGCATATCGCTCCAACCAATACCCACAAATACTGTACACTATGGTAGGCCATCCTTGCCAAAATTCGTTGCGTTGAATCTGATCAATGTTTTGAATTTACAATTTCAATACACTGGTGACTATTCAACGCAATTGATTTTGGCATGTATGGCCTACAATTGGGTTGATTTCAGTTTGCACAAAGAATCTCTTAGTTTTTCCCTTCTCTTACCTTATTGCTGGAGTATTCCTTTTATTTTATTATTTATCACGCGTGCAGCAAAATGAGCAATATTATCTTCCTGATCAGCATTAATTTATCGTAGCCTAGTATATAACTTTCGAGATTTCAGGTCTCGGCTCAGTCCATTCCAATGCAAGTGTCTAGTCCGTTATTCAAAATTCAGTCGTCGTCCTTTTAAGAATTTCCGCTTCCATTATTCAAATACCTAATTCAAATTACAGCATTAGCATCAAACTCAAAGAAAAACGATCATAGTTTACATAAACATTGGCTAGTTTTCTACAATATAGAGGCAGTCACCGGTCACGTTTCAATGATGCCAGCAAGAATCACGATGTTCCAAAAATATCAAATCATTATCGCTGATCAGTATTCTTAATAAATGCGTCAAATCTGTCATTCATTGTCAACCGTCGAGTTTCCAAAAGTTCATAATGCAAAGACCTGTTTCATTAATAATATTTTCAGCTAAATTAACGTAACCGAAAGATAAAAGTAAATTGGAGTCACTTGAAAGATAGAAGGGGTAAAAAGTTTTCAAAGATGCCCACAAGACCAATTGATATATCTTAATCCATAGGATTTTCTTATTAAAATTCCTTTTTTTTTTTGAGAATGATGTTTAGTAGTCACGCTTTGATTGCGGCTGTTCATATAAACGTCATGATGATCTTAAAATACATAAGTTCATACGAGCCTGGCCCCGCGTTAAGCGGAGTTAGACACAAGTTACGAAACGTAACGCCATAGATAGTTTGAGAAACTTTGAGTGGAGGTGCATGGTTGTATAACCCTGTTTTGCAAGTTTCTGCAATAATTTTTTTGACGTTGATTAAAATCGCATTTTACACAGTATCTCGCGAAAGCTACTAGTCGAGGTATGTATACGCCATATGCCGATTCCACTGGAATATTACTGTCCAGAAAGGGATAGTTTACCATGTCGGGATTGAAATTATCTCGTACAGTCGTACGAGAGAGAAGAGAATTCAGAGAGAAGAGATCGTCTATAAAGCGTTTGGTGAATGAGAAGGAAAATCTTGGAAATGATCGCTTTTTTAAAGCGTCTGAATATAGTCATATTCATAAGAGAACAGATATAGTTCAGTTAATTAGTACCCATTGAAATACCTATGTGCGGTTGATATATTGTGTTGTCAAATTTCACATAAATATTATTATTGAAAGATGCAAGCAAGTCTATAAACAAAGAAACGTCCCATGAATGATATTCCTTGTACTGGTAGAGCTTATGAATGCTTTATGGCTTCGGACATTAATATATCGGCGATCCGTTTCCTTAAGCACCTATAAAATTAATGAACTAAGACGGTCAATAAGGTCCTGCTGAGGTAAAGTAAAATAAAAGTTGTGAATACAAGCGTCCAGTCCGTCATTCAATATTTAACCGTCGTCCATTAAAGAATTTCCGCGTCCATAATCCAAAGACCTAATTCATATAATAGCATTAGCACCAAATTAAAAGAATAAATCATAGTATACATAAAAATGGTCTAATTCCCTGCAAGAGAGAAGCGATATATATATATATTACGAGAAAACGTCAGAGGTGAACATAGAGGTTTGACTATTACTTATTGTCCAATGTCAATCCATATATTCATGGGAACAAGTATAGCAAGTAAATTGTGTACGGGTCCATAACTATCTTCTGTTACAACCACAACAATCTCTAGCTTATAGATAAAAAACAGTGAATGTAATAGACTTATAAATAATACATGCATCATATATTATTATAAGCAGCAATGTAACTATTACAACACATATAAGGGAAGTGGGAAGCGGTGCCGACATACTGACTGCGTCACATGACTTCACAGAATAATCTTCTGATAAACCTATTCTAAAGCACATACCAAGAATCTAACGATTCGTAATATTGTGCATCTTAAACAGCCACTGCATATTAAAGTACGAGTTACTATTCTGTATCTAAACTATGCTCGACATTTGGCAAAGAACATGTACACATTCTTGGCCATGCCATTTATTCACTGTACATACCAACAAATTGTTCCAAGCGGGTTTCAAATTTATTATTACACGTCTAATTCTCCAGAAATATTCTTGTATATACACGGCAACCCTTGTCAAATATCACTTTTGAGAACAATGGTATTATAACTGCGTAAGACCATCTCGTACTTTAAATACGATAGTGTAATATATTTTAATAGACAGTGTAAGAGATCATAACATAATGTAAATGATAAATTTATATAATAATATCCACAGAATTAATTAAATGCAACATGGTGGTAAAAGGGTGGTGTAAAATGATGCCGATGTACTGACAAGTCATATGATCACACAGATTATATACTGACTGCATATTTCTATAAACATCACAAGAATCAGTAGTGATCCCTGTGTGAATTTGTATCCCAGCCAAGCTTTTCTTGAGGCCGTTCATCTGGACATGTTGAATGACATGACCACACAGTCCCTATTATTAATATTTCAGAGCGAGGAAATAATAGTCTATCTAGGAAGTTATCTGTTGAAAAATGATGAACTATGGGACCGCAAGACAGAAAACAATGGCCAAACGAGAGTATTTATAGAATACCTGTGAGACCCGACGCTCCCTGTAATCGTATGGTAGGCCATTCTCTTTGAAAAAAATCTGATCCAAATATTAATCCATTTTCGTACCAAGTTTGAGGAAAAACGTTTGACCGTCGAGTAATATATTGCCATTGTACCGTACAGACTGGAAATACATCGGCTATTTTCTTAACTTTAAGATTATTTAGAAATAGCAAGCCTCAGATCCGACTTTCAATAGACAGTCGTCGTCCATAAAAGAATTTCCGCGTCAATAATCGAAATATCTATTTCGTATGACAGTCAGCAATATCTTCGGCAATATTGAATGTAGTATCTCGTTTCAGTTCTATATTCGTACTATGTGAATATGGTGTGGTTAAATGCGATTTGACTTGTCAGCTCTAATCGGAGTCTTTTAAGTGGTTATCAGTAAATTTACAACAGCTCTTTTCCCTCACAGTTTCAGTGAAACTAAATTGCAAAAAGATTGTCGAATGGTCGGATCTATAGCCCGGCGTCATCCAGAAATTTTCGAGAAAGCCCAGGAACCTTGAAACCAGAAAGGGGACCAGTCTAGCAGCTTGCCTAGGTATTAAATAGGTGCAAGTCTCCACGGACCAACCAAAGCTCTACTAGAAAATGTAAAAAAGCCCAAGATAGCCGCTTTGAGGACGTCACAGTGACGTCATTATCAAAAACAGCATTTTTTGGTAGATTTTTCGGTCAGGTTTTTCGAATTTCTTATTCATGCAATTTCTCTGCAAAACTGCGCGATAAATTAGTACATATCAATGTAATGTGAAATAAAATAGTTTTTGCCCACTTATCATCTTAGTGGGAAAATGACGAAACATCTATTTTCTGGTACCCCACGTGACCGCCATCTTGAATTTGTTGGGGGGGGGTGGGGGGTGGGGGTGGGTATGCAAATATGCTCAATTCATGTATAGAACATCACAAGAAATATATCTGATTTATATCACAGCCACACGTTTATTGTAGTTGTTCGTGTGGACATATTGAATGACATGAACTCATGTTCCACAGCATCGGTGTAAGAGAAACGGTGGTCCCCCGGATACGAATGTCTGCATCCTATCATTTAACACAGCCTCGACACTGACATCAGAAAAGCGTCACTTGCATATCAGAGTCCGCTCTAGGTAAAATATAGAAGGCCGGACACTGGTCTCTGGGCACAACCGTTTTTGTTCTGTCACCTCGGCTTGAGCGTTATTAGATACAAGTATTCAAAATGAAAGATGTAATAACCCAGTCCAACACGGAGATCGTCAAAACGACACAAACGGCACACAAACGAGCCAGGATGAAGAGAGGAACTTGATTATGTCTGCTATTAACATAATTTGGAATGTGGACGTCTGATCCGACATTCAGTATTCAATCATTGTCCACAATATAATGAGATCGGTTGACTGGTTCTGCCTGACAAATGACCAGATTTTGGTTGGAATATACTCCTTTTACGCATAGGGATGTAGGTACTACTAAACAGATCTGATCTGTACATATTTATCTTCGGATAGATCGACAACATCAAACGATATATTAACGATTGAATTTAGCATAATTCGAACAATAAGTACAAAATGGTTATTTATAGTCTCAAATAATATCTTCGACCGTCGACAGAAGGGCTCTTTTTGTTCTTTGTGTCCCTTGAAGGGAGAAAGCTTATGCCACGTCAAATGTCCCATGTCAGTCTCATCGACAAAGATGACCTCATCGATCCTTCGAATGTTATTGTCTAATAATGTGCTCAAATAATTTTGTGGAATGGCAATATAAATCAGACTGTTGACGCGAGCTCTCTTTATGACAAAACAAGGCTTCTTAAGGACAAGTCATAACACGCGATACTTCATTTTGTATTGGCATATTTTGAAGTCTAACGTTAGAATATACAGCCAGAAGTATATAACATGGTAGAGTGTAAGTGAGACGGACGAAATAGAATGATACATATCATGTATATTCGTAGTTACAAGCGTCTAATCCGGCATTCATAATTCAGCCGTCGTCCGTTAAAGAATGGTCCTTTAGGTCCTTTAGTCGCCATTCAAGTTTCGTAGCTTGAACATATATAGCTGGAATTAACGGTGAGAAATTCTCATACCGATGTAATATATGCTCTGGATTCCCTCTTCTGGGCCAAATGGGTATTATAATGATTACGGTACAGATTGTCTACATTTACAGAAAACTTCAAGGAAAGCCTTTCGGAACTTGGAAGAAACCAAGAAGCACACCAGTGGATTCGCAGCGTTGTTTGCGTAACCGACAATTCGGGAGATCCAGATAAACAGGAAGAAATTCCTGTTCGGCAGGGAGGGAAGCGCCTCATTGGCGTAGAAATATAAGAACATGTAGATCCTGAACGGTAAATTACACACCACAAATATAATCACCAGGGATATCAGCATTTTGATGACCTGTGATCGGCTCTTGCGGGCTGACATGGCACCGGCTCCTTGATTATCGCTGTCAGGGATTTGCTTCTGAAGCGTGTATACCATACGTCCATACATAAAACACAGAATGGGCACTGGTAGCAGAAAGACGATGCAGTTGAGAATTGTTTCATATAGTTTCATCCATTCTCTGTCATAAGACAAATAGCAGTAGGCACGCGGTCCTGTGGCGAGACGTGACGTCCTATAGCGACCTATATAGCCGTACGGGACTGCTGTTGCCGCCGCTATCACCCATATTATGACCAAAATCCAACACACTCTCCGCCCGCTCCATTGCTTGAGGGATCTCCAAGGGTGACATATGGCGATGTATCGGTCCAAACTGACAAACAGGAATATCAGAACCGAGCAGACGATGGCGCCTCTGTCGTATGACACGAGAAACATACCTGCAGAGGAATTGAAATGTCATAAGTTACTTTGAGTATGTATCAAAGATATGTGTTCTGGCATCGTACATGTTATAAAAGATTTCGGCTTTTATCTAATGGATCAATTTCCGTGTTTTAAGGCGTTTAAACTGGACAAAATTGAACTGAATCACTTCGTTAATTAAATAAAAGAAAGGTAGATGATTATGGACACATTATCTAAAAGTCCTCATAACGACCCAGAGGTCCGATAACTTAATCTGCGATTCGCAGTTAGCGGTTAGCTATTCAAAGTTTGAACCGAGGGACCAGCAAGTATTTGCTTCCAATAGACAAATCATTAACATACGCATTTATATTCCTACGAAGTAGGCTACAGATCGCAAATTGTCCGGTAATGAGTGAGTCCATCCGAATCCTTTCGTCGGCAAAATAAGGAGAACCGTTGACACTAGAACCATGATTTTTGGCATGAACGTGCATTAGGGCATTGTTACGAGCAAGTTTTGAGTTGACCGAATTCTGATTAAAATTTGATTTATAATTATTTTTATTATTATTTATTGATGGCTCAGCGAGTACACTGTCATGCCCATCGGGAAGCCTTGGCTGTATGTTTCACTGTATACACAGTGGTGGGATATGCAATCCGTAATTGTTTTTATGAAATAGGAAATGCTAATTTTCCATCATTTGTTAGTGCATTTATCTACACCGCCATGCCAGCCTTAATACACACAATTCAGAACATTGTTATAGATACATGTAAACTGTGGCCTTTAACGTGTATCCTATTTCACATCCAAACATTTCATCACTGACCACAGCAGGCTTCAAATTCAGGTCAGATTACTAACTGATGGTGAAATATCCTACATCAACCAATTAAGTCAGCGTGGTGCAATAACCCAGCAGAAGAAGGAAAGATGTGGTATCATCCTTCAGATTAGTCTGTGTGAGCGACAATGATAACAGTTTACTGAGGGCGAAACAAAGCCATGACGGCATGTTTAAAGGGTCTTCTTTTGGTAGAATTTAACTAGATAAAGTAACTTTGATCATGATGTAGAAATATGATAACTTGAGTTTTTTTGTACCTCTTGAATATTGACTAGGCCTATATATCACACTTGGATATAATTTAAACAAAAAATTACATGTGTAAACAAAATATGTCTAAATTTTTCTTGTCATTTCAAATCTTGATCCATTTTGATTCCTTGATTAGGGGATACAGAATCACTGCCACGGAGTGTGTTGGTGTGTCACAGCAATGCAATTCCGATTCACACAACGAAGCTGAGGTGGTTTAACGTTTATCAATGAAGAAAATCACCGATCAACCGCCATAGAATATAATGTGAAACAAGAAAACCGGAATAGTACATTCATCAGATTGCCGATACCCAAAATGTGTTGTCTCATATATCTAGATAACAACGTGATGTAGAGACGCTATTTATTCGTCTTTGTACCGGTTATGCTCAGGAGAATGACATAGAATCATTATTATCTTGTGCAGAGAAGGTGTTGGTCTTGAGTTGAACTACCGTAAACTACATAAATGCAACCTTTCTACTATAGTACTATATATAAAAATATGTGAAAATAATGTGATTCAAAACGTTGTTTTGATCCTGGACAAGGGCACTGAAAACCATTAAAGAGATGTAAATGTATTTTCACAAGTAAAGCTTGAAATCTACTGAACCTTTATTATTCAATCTGTTTCCTTTAGTTAAAATGAAGGCGCATTAGAAGACTGTTACCAACAGGTTCTGAGCTGACCTACTTTTGATGAAAATTCCTGGTGATTTTTGATGAACTGGCGATTCTGACTTGGGCGGTGCCCATCTTAATATAGGCAGTATTTCAACTGGGGGTGGGGATTTCCAAGGGTTGAGTTCGCGTTCGAGTCCTAATGCCTACTCTACTTCGTAGGTCCTGTGACGTTAGTCACACTGCTCATGTGACGAATTAAGACTCCATATTTGATACATAGCTATACTCAACGAGCCCCACAAGATGACGCAATTAGTTTGTCTCTCCGCCGCCAGGGGCGCTAATCTGAACCGCAGTCTGAACAGCAGTCTGGCAAATATAACCACTTTTATGAGGAATTAAGTCTCCATATTTGGTACATAGACTATACTCAACGAGTCCGACAAGATGACACAATTAGCTTGTCTCTACGCCGCCAGAGGGCGCTGATCTGAAACGCAGTCTGAACCGTAGTCTGGTAAATATAACCACTTCTATGACGAATCAAGACTCCATATTTGGTACATAGACTATACTCAACGAGCCCCACAAGACGACGCAATTAGTTTGTCTCTACGCCGCCAGGGGACGCTGATCTAAACCGCAGTCTGCCAAATATAAGCACTTCTATGCCGAATTAAGACTCCATATTTGGTACATAGACTATACTCAACGAGCCCCACAAGATGATGCAATTAGTTTGTCTCTACGCCGCCAGGGGGCGCTGATCTGAACCGCAGTCTGGTAAATATAACCATGTCTGTGACTAATCAAGACTCCATATTTGGTGCATAGACTATACTCAACGAGCCCCACAAGATGACGCAATTAGTTTGTCTCTACGCCGCCAGGGGGCGCTGATCTGAACCGCAGTCTGGTAAATATAACCATTTCTGTGACGAATTAGGACTCCATATTTGGTACATAGACTATACTCAACGAGACCGACAAGATGACGCAATTAGTTTGTCGCTACGCCGCCAGGGAGCGCTGATCTGAACCGCAGTCTGAACCGCAGTCTGGTAAATATAACCAATTGTACGATGAATTAAGATTTCATGTTTGGTACGTAGACTATACTCAACGAGCCCCACACGACGACGCAATTAGTTTGTTTCTACGCCACCAGGGGGCGCTGATCTGAACCGCAGTCTGAATCGCAGTCTGGGAAATAAAAGTACTTCTATGACGAATTAAGACTCCATATTTGGTACATAGACTATACTCAACGAGTCCCAGAAATTAACGGTCTTCGGATTCTTCACCTGAACATACGCAGTATCCGCCACAAAATGTCGTATGTAGAAGACATAGCAGAAGATTTCGACATACTGTGCTTCACAGAAACCAATTTAGATAATACCGTGGATGAAAAAATACTTACTATAGAAGGTTTTAATAAACCTTATAGGAAAGATAGAGAATCGACTACACCGAATCCATGGGGTGGAATCTTGGTATATACATCCACCCAATTAAAATGTAGCCGTAGATTAGAATTGGAAATAAATGCATTCGAAACCATGTGGATAAAAATTGAGCTACAAGGTCAGATTATATTACTAAATATTTCATATATTACCCCTAAATGTCCAGCCCCAATTTATCAAGAGTTTGAAAATATGGTAGAAAACGCATTCGATGCTTGTCTAAATCTTATCATAACAGGGGACTTGAATGACGACCTTCTAAACGAAAACTCTCGCCATCTAGAACAGATCCTTGACCGACTCAATATTAACAATATTATAAATGAACCAACCAGAGTCACAGCACACTCGTCAACACTACTTGACCCAGTCATTATCTCCGACACAATTAATATTCAGGATAGTGGGGTAATTAGGGTTGACGAGGACATAAGCGATCATAGAGCCACTTACGTTGAGATATTATCAAAACACAATTTGAAACATGCATATAAACGACAAGTTTGGGTATATAAGGCTGCGAACTTTGAGCTGCTTAACACGTTATTATTAAATACTAATTGGACTGAGCTTTTTGAAGAGTGTGTTATAGATGAAGCTGCTGAAAAATTTACAGAAAGATTCTTAGAAACAGCCAAAACATGTATACCGTACAAAACAGTTACTATACGACCAAAAGACAGAGCATGGTATGACAGTGAAATAAGAAGAGAAATGCGAAAGAGAGATAGACTAAAAAAAGAAAGCAGTCAAGACAAAAAGACCTACCGATTGGAAGAACTATAAGATAAGTAGGAATAAAGTTAATAATATGAAAAAATATGCCAAAACTAACTATTTTAATAATATCGAAAATGTTTTATTAACCGCGAAATCTCAAGATCCAAAATTTTATTGGAAAACCGTTAAAAAATTAGTTAGTGATACAAAAATTGTACGTGAAATACCACCATTGGTTTCCCAAGACCCCACAGGAAACAATACCACCTCTTTCAGTGATGTAGACAAAGCTAATGCGTTAAACAAATTCTTCGCTTCCATCTCCACTATCGACGACACTTCAACAGACTTACCCCAGTTCGAACAAAAATGTAATAGTGTACTTGATGAAATTGAGATTACAGAAGATGAAGTCCGTGATATCATCAATAATATTGAAACCATTAAAGCAGTAGGGCCAGACCTGATCAGTCATAAAATGCTTAAGAGTTGCGTTCAAACCATTTGCAAACCGCTTTGTATGCTTTTCAATATGTCACTCGCAAGTAGAAAGTTTCCGAAGTGCTGGAAAATTTCCAACATACTGCCCATATTTAAAAAAGAAGATCCACATCTTCCATCGAACTATCGTCCAATATCACTGCTTAGCTGTGTGTCAAAAATTATGGAAAGAATTATGTTCAAACACATATACAACCATTTTAACGAACATGACCTTTTTTATAAGTATCAATCCGGATTCCTCCCGGGTCACTCTACAGTGTATCAGCTAATCGAATTATATCACACTATTTGTAATTCCTTGGATGAGGGTACGAATTCATGTGTAGTGTTTTGTGATATATCGAAGGCATTCGATACAGTATGGCACAAAGGCTTACTGTTTAAATTGAAACAATGTGGCATTGATGGTGCCCTGCTGGAATGGTTAAATAGTTATCTTAACGAAAGATTTTCTAAAGTCATTGTTGGATCCGCAACCTCATCATCGGAAACGATTAACGCAGGAGTTCCACAAGGCTCAGTTTTAGGTCCTTTGCTGTTTCTAGTGTACATAAACGATATTGCCGACAAACTTATAAGCCTCACCAGACTTTTCGCCGACGACTCCTGTTTGCAATTTACATCAGTTAACCTTGCCGAGATAGAAGCAGTAATAAATCGAGATCTTATCTCCTTGATAGAATGGTCGAAGCAGTGGTTGCTGAATTTCAATGCACTGAAAACAATACTTCTCTTGTTTACTAACAAGAAACTGCCCAGACAGCTTGAAATCTACTTTGACAACATCCTACTTCAAGTATCTGACAATCATCGCCATTTAGGCATCATCTTACAAGAAAACTGCAAATGGGGAAATCATATTAATCAGATTACAAACTCCGCCGCAAAACGCATTGGAATTATGAGAAAACTAAAATATCAACTTGGCAGATCAGCTTTATCACAGATATATCTATCTTTCGTTAGACCCATTCTAGAATACGGCTCTGTTGTCTGGGACGGGTGTACACGTGAAGAAGCTGATAAGCTCGAAAAACTTCAACTTGCTGCGGCGCGTATTGTTACTGGACTTCCAGCGTACGCCAGTAGAGAATCCATTTACTTTGAAACTGGATGGGAAACGTTGGCAAGTAGACGTCGGACCGCAAAATTAAAATTAATGTACAAAATAGATAATGAAGACTGCCCTAAATACATAACGGATTTGGTTACACCCCTTGTAGGACAAACGACCCCATATAATCTAAGGAATAATTATGATTACGTGATACCCAGAGCTAGGCTTTCTATTTTAAAAAACTCTTTCATTCCATCAGTTATACATGAATGGAACAATCTCAGTGTTAACACAAGAAATAAACCATCACTCCCGTCGTTTAAATATTCCATCACTGATCAAAAGTGTACAGCTAAATATCTCTGGCAAGGCACTCGCGACATTAACATAATTCATACCCAACTGAGACATCAATGTAGCAAATTAAATGTTGATCTCTTCCGCATAAACTTGTCTAATGTTTCAAGCTGTAAATGTGGAGAACCAAGAGAGGATGCCAATCATTTCTTTTTCGTATGTCCGTTGTACAACACAATTAGAGATGAGCTGCGAGCGAAAATTTCTCAAGATTATACACTTCACGATCTACTTTGGGGAAATAGATCCTTCACAGATGAAACGAATTCTGTAACATGCACTGCAACTCAAACATTTATCAAAAACAGTTTACGATTTATTAAGCAAAACAGTGTCCCCAGTTGCGAACTGTGAGAAGGCGGGCCCCATAATACTTTCCAGCTGCGCACTTCTGTGTTCTGTCTCGTAATATATGTAAATATCATGTTAAATCTAGGATAAACAATGTGTCATATTGTGTATATTATATATATGAAAAATATTGATGAAGTATTTGAAAACTGTATATTCAAAACTGTATATTTAGACAATATGTTATGTGGAAGTATATTGTCAGTAATGTATATATGATTATATATTAATAATTAAATGTAACATAAGCTTGTAGGGAGAGGGGTCAGTAAGTTGAAAGAACTTTACCCCAATCCTTTGTACTTTAATTGTACAATAAATAAGTTTAAACTAACGAGCCCCACAAGATGACGCAATTAGTTTGTCTCTCCGCCGCCAGGGGGCGCTGACCTGAACCGCAGTCTGAACCGCAGTCTGCCAAATATAACCACTTCTATGACGAGGTAGGACTCCATATTAGGTACATAGACTATACTCAACGAGCCCGACAAGATGACGCAAGTAGTTTGTCTCTACGCCACCAGGAAGGCGCTGATCTGAATCCCAGTCTGAACCGCAGTCTGGTAAATATAACCACTTCTATGACGAATTAAGACTCCATATTTGGTAAATAGACTATACTCAACGAGCCCCACAAGATGACGCAATTAGTTTGTTTCTACGCCGCCAGGGGGCACTGATCTGAACCGCAGTCTGAACCGCAGTCTGGCAAATATAAGCACTTCTATGACGAATTAAGACTCCATATCTGGTACATAGACTCAACGAGCCCCACAAGATGACGAGCAGCAGATGACGAGCAGCAGGGGGCCAGCATACCACCTGGAGGGAGGATAAGGGAGCGAGCAGACAGCGTGGGGCGCCTAGCGGCATCTAGGGCGCGGGAGCGGGTGGGTAGCGGGTAGGTAGCATTAGTAAATACATAAATAATGGACTTTATAAAACTTCATACTTGCCTTTCCATACTATGGAGAGCCCAGCCACAGTCCAGGTGATATACATACCTACCTGCATTTATATATATATATACTAAATGCTTTGGCTGGGTCGTGTCCATAGGAATGTTTCCTATCATGCTGCCTGTCTGTTGTGGACAGGGCTGTATGTAGGTTACTATCGATTTTTTTCTCTCGGCTTAATACACACTGAGAGGGGAAGCCCCGTTATATCATGCACGGTCTGAATGAGCCAGCACTTCGTGCATTCATAAAAAAACATATCTCGGCATACAATAACAGGAAGTAATGCATTGTAAAACAGCAATAAAGGTATATAGTTTTTTTTCCTACATATTTTGGAAGGTCGGGTAACTCTGAGGTAGAGCGCTGAACGCATAAGCAATCAACCTCGGTTCGAACTCGGCCGCATCACGTCAGTTGTCTAGGAGCCGGAGCTCTCTTGTTATATACTATTGCTGTCGGTATATATCTCATTAAAAACTTACCCGGGGTCTCTATTGAGCGTATATGTCAACTGCCATCGTATGAACAAATATTTCGATCACTTCTGTAATTTGCCCAGTATAAATAAATTTCGAAAATACTAGATTAACAATAATTGGTGTTAGATGGCAACATATACGAACAAGGTATCTGCCAGAGTCCTACGGAATGATCGGTTTGGGAAAATGATATATAGTAAGACAGCCCGGGTAACCACCGCGGTCATTCTTAAGGGACTCTGGTGACGTGGTGGAATTTGGTTAAAATGAAACAGGATGGCAGGTGGGGGAAAGGGGGGCGGATAGGTGGAGGGAGGGGGGAGGGTAGGGGAGGGGAGGGAGGGGAGGAGTGGTAGGTGGAGGGGAGGGGAGGAGGGGTAAGAGGAGGGGAGGAGGGTATGCGTTAAGAGCGAGTGGTGGGTATATTTGCCCAGACGAGCATAACCTATCGCTAAGTCGCTAACGACAGCGGCATGATAGGCCATGTTGGCCAGTATTTTACCATCGATTGACGACATGCTTCTTTATATATATATTGCGGTGTCAGTCATGCCTTTAACATGACCGTCTAGGCTAAGCCGCGTTCTCGCTGATATTTTCTAGAAGCTTGAAAACCACCCCGAGGGCGGCATCTGTTAATGAGAATTGCTTTCCAAATGCTTGGCTCCCATTTGCTCGTACCCAGCTGCTTTCCAAATGCTTGGCTCCCATTTGCTCGTACCCAGCCAGATCTTTCGATGATATCTTCGATCAACGGCGCTGCGTTGGCTGAGAGTGTTGCTGGTCTACGCCAGCTCTCCAAAGACTGGCTGCCTACTTTACCCAACTCTCGCAGCCCAGGGCCTGGATGATTTTCACGTTTCGCCATTGTGGCAGTCCCATGCATTGCTGACCAAAGTTCTTCAGGTAGGCCCATAGTCGCGCGGCTGACTGCCTGCAATTCCCATATTTAATACTATATATACTAATGCGCCGAAAAAAGGCCTAACTGCTAAGGGTGTTCGTACGGACGTTGTAGTGGTTCCCACGGCGCATGGCGCCTTTAGTAATCCGCCTGTAGAAAGCAGTTTATCGTGATTCTATTTCGATTGCCCTGGCAAACTGTTTCCTTGCTTCCTCCCTGCCTTTCTTCAGAAGTTCGTTTTTTCTTCCTGGCTGATATGGGAAGCTTTTAACGATTTAGTCCTGATGGCGTTTTTCATCGCATCATATTTAGATTTCTCCTCTAGGATGTCACGGAACTCGCTATCAGAAATCTTGTTATGCTTGCGAGATAACATCTCCGATGGAATCCAATTTTGAAGACGCTAGACGCGAATTTCATCGTGTTTTTTAGCTTTGATGGCCAGGCGTCGAGATATAAACTTGCAAGCCATTTCAGCCAAACCACTTGAAAGAGCCGAGAACAACGGGTGTGGCAATTCTAGTCGACAAGAGGCCGACCCCAGTTGCGCCGACACCCAAAGCCACTGTGGCAAGCGCAGATTCAACGCCATCTATGGCATTCACCGCTTTGCGGTATTTTTCGTACAAGCTCGACCGTGAATCACATGAATCTTGGGCGAGTTCATGCTGAATATCGCAGATGTGCTTTAGCCTGTAGTCATGCGCGGATTCAGCCTCGTCTGTTGTTGGATATAGTCCCATTATTCACTGACTTCGAGTAAATTTATATACTGTTGTCAATGATCTCTAACTCAAGGTTACCCAAGAGCCGGTTAATCACCTTGAGACGTTTTAATCTGACGCTTTCAGCTAGGAATATTCTGCCCACGCCCACAAGGTCCTCTACAAGGTGTATTTACGCCGTCCAACGACACATGCACAACAGGCTTTTTATTTGCGCAAAGAGCAATGAAAATCCGCAACTCTTGATTAGCGTGCTTATTCTTCCACTTTATCTGAAAGTCTGTTAGTATGTCCACGAAACTGTCGTGAGCGGGAACAGGTGGTAACTGTATTGCAGCACAGATGGCTGAGTCTGGAGGAAGAGTGGTGAGCACGGGGAATGTCGTATTCATTACTATGGCCCCTCGAGAATCAGTGCTTCTTATGTAGAACTCTCCATTCTGGAGGTGTTTTCAACGGACCGTAGGACAGGAATGCCGTACCTCGATTTAAAACTTTTCTCACAAACCCGGCTTTGTCGATCTGTACTCCCGATTCGACCACAGCAAGGTCAATGAGCCAGTCCATATTGTTACTTTCGGCGAGAGTCCATTCTCCGTTTGCTTTTTTCCGTGTGTTTGCCGTGCTAATATCTTCAAGGTCTTTGAAACTTACATCCGGGGATCTTCCTGGCGTAAGCTTCTTTCGATGTTATAAGCCGTTTTTGAACTGAAAGCCGTAGACGCGGTCATTGTAACCTGCGTCGCCAAACCCTACGGAATCCGCGAGATCGCTTAAGGCCAAATCACTGCATTTGGGCCCTGCGGATTCAACCATCGTTGTCATGAATACCAAGAGTTACACTCATATAAGCGGTCTTTACTAGTGTATCTGATTTATCTAACAGGGAGAACGTTAGCTGTGGGATAGGGCCAGATATTAGTGGCTTGTACTGTGGATTAGGGAAAGAAATGGTTTTTCCACAGTTTATTCTCTCACCGGTCACGGATATAGCTCTGAGAAGAGTGGAAAGGTAGGCCACGCAAGGGCACGCTTTGTCTGCTGGGACTATGACGAATTTACTCTGGAGATTTGCTAGAACTTCTTGCGAATTGGGGCTTCTCAGTACTTGTTTTGCTTGGGGAAGGGTACTTCTGTCAATATGGCGGATTGTTTCAACGACCTTGCTCTTAGTGAGGTACAGCCAATCATCGAGTACGGTAGGTTCAACTTTTTCTCGCTTCGACCAATCAATAACGTACTGTTCCAAAGCAGACAGGACTATCTTCTGGTCGGCCTTCAGATTTATATCTCTCGGCTCTCTATATTTAGGTCCCTTCATCAGGAGTAATCTTAGGTCCTTATCACTCACCACATCAAGGTCACTAGTCACAACATGACTGCATGGTCTATAGATAAAGTTCGACGATTCACAATCAAGATCCGACGTAAGTTCCAGTCAAACTCCTTGACATCATCAGAGCAACTGAAAATTTTGGTGGCTATAGATTTAGCATACTTATAATGCAAGGAGGTTCTGTGAACATAAAATAGCTTGGTACAGTATTGCGTACCTCTGGATCATTCTGGATTCGAGGTAAATTAATAATGTCTAGTCCTTTATCTAAGTAGTTGAGTTTCAAGAAAAGCCGATCTTGGGATGTTTCGATTATGTTCACTGGACGATACAACCGAAAATACGCTATATCGTGATATACTTTAGAGATTTTGGGTGGTATTATATTTCCTGAGGATGCAGATTGTTGTATATCCCTGGCTATATGATTTAAATCTCTCGGAGGTAACGCATACAGAACTGTACGTAAGCTATGTGTACTATTGGGTGTGTTAGTTAAACCCACTAAGTAATTTAAAGTGATATGATCGGGAATCATCGCACTGTTAAACTTTCTCCAACCATGGCTGCGACGTCTCCGTTGATGGGGTTTAAATAGCTGGGTAATATTGGATATATTTGAACGGCGGTTTGCAACATTGGCGAACCCAATGACATTATCATTTAAACCATACGGAAACACTGACCCGAGTTCTAGCATCCAGAATAGTTCCCTCTCTCGAATTTTTCTCTCAAGTCCAAAGGGGGAATCCTTGGTAGATGGATAGACGACGCTATGATCTGAATACTAAAGTAGTCCCAGCCATGGTCGGGTCCAGAAAAATGCTTACCTATAAGCAATTGCTTTTTCCTAACGGATTTTCTGTGACCATTCACCCTAAGATGGAGTCTTGGGGTGGTCTTGCCAACATACTGTTGACCACACTTCTTACAGGAAACTAAATAAATACACTTTGTAGTAGAACAACTAAGATCAACATGCGAGTTTACAGAATATGAGTTACCAGTTAACGCGGAACTAAATGACGCTGAAGTATTAAAGAGCGGACACGTGAGACATCCACGGTGTCCACATATAGAAATCTTGAAATTATTACATGTAGAATTCGGTGCTAAACAATCATCAAGCGCAATGTTACAAGGTTTGATGTCGTGACCTTGCTTTGCGGTCAGAAATATATCTGTCATTTGGATTGAAAAAGATCTTAGTGCATTTCAAAATATTAGAAACCTGCACTAAGGTTTCTCGGGACTGTCTTACTATATTTTCTTTCTGTTGTATCCATTATGAGTGTAGGGTGTGCAGGGGCTCGGCCTCGGGGACAAATTGTCCACCAGCAGAATCCAGGCATTCACAGGTTAAAATTACAAGCGTCTGGTCCGGCATTCATAATTCAGCCGTCGTCCATTAGCGAATATCCGCGTCCATAATCCAAACACCTATTCCATATTCCATATAACAGTATTAGCACCAAATTCAAAAAGACAATCATAGTATAAATAAACATAGGCTTGTTTCCTGCAAGAGAGAAGCGGTCAACAGTTTTCAATGATGCCGGCAAGACATCATGATGTTCCAAAACTATCAAATCTGTATCGCTGATCAGTATTCTTCATCTATAATATTCGTTGTAAATTCGTCATCTAAAGAATGATGTATCTCAGTCACGCTTTGATTGTGACTGTTCATATGAGTATCATGAGGATCTTGAAGTACATGGGTTCTTACGGCCGCCTAACCCCGGGTTAAGCGGAATTAAACTCAAGTTACGAAACGTAAAGCCATCTTGCACGCTACGCTCGTATTTTGCTATCAGCATGCGATATGTATCGCCAAATTTGAGAAACTTTGAGTGGAGGCGTTTGGTGGTGTAGCCCTGTTTTATAAGTTTCCGCAACAATGTGTTGTGACGTTGATTAAAATCGTCACATTTAACACAGGATCTAGCGAATGCTACTACGCGTGATATGTATACGCCATATGCAGGTCCCACTGGAATATTACTGTCCAGAAAGGGATAGTTAACGATGTCGAAATTGTAATCTTCTCTTTTGTCATACAGTCGACGAGAGAGAAGGCCCGCTTCATTTTTATAGAGATATAGGTCTAAATACGATGTGTAGGGTTATCTGTAGTTTCCTTCAAATCCAGTGAAGGTGGATATATATCCTTCACTGCGTCATTTATATAGTCATTATCCGCAGCGAGAAGATCGTCTATATAGCGTTTGGTGAATGAGAAGGAACGGGCTTTGTATGCATCGGTTTTTGAAAGCGCCTGCATATAGTCCTTTTCATAAGACAACAGATATAGGTCAGCCAATAGGGGTGCACAATTAGTACCCATTGAAATACCTATATGCTGTTGATATATTGTGTTGCCAAATTTCACATAGATATTTTTAATGAGAAATTCAAGCAACTCGATAAACAAAGAAACATATCATGAATGATATCTCTTGTATGTAGTAGAGCTAAAGAATGCTTTATGGCTTCCGACATTAATATATCTACGATCAGTTTTCTTTAACACAGATACTATTAATGAACTTAGACGGTCAATAATGTCCTGATGAGGGATTGTGGTATAGAGAGTCGATAAACCCTATGTGGATACATGTCTATACCGTATGTGACCTTTAACATCAAGTTCTTCCGTAAGACATTTTGAGTTTTTCAATATCCACATACATTCAACGCCAGAGTTCACGAGTCACCACATAAAGCAGTCCCGCAGCCGCAGCAACCAAGGACCACATATTCTCTGCAAGTCATCCAGCCGTTTTCGACATAAGGCTAAGAAGCCAGGAAGCAATGCTCCCAATTATGTCGGGCAGCGACGCCGCGGCTTTTCCGGCAACCTTTGCGAGGACTCGACCGAGTGCGTGTAGGTGTTTCTTGAGCCACTCTTTTACAGTCCCGCTCGTCGGAATGACTGGCATGGAAGGAGTCGGCGTTGGACCTGGGTATCTTCGCCCGTCAAAGCGAGCACTAGGGTGGAGATGTTGAAGCCCAGCTCAGTGAGGATGCTAACAATGGTTATCCCCTGCTCTCTGAACAATGTGCGAAGTTGCTCAGCCATGGTAGTATCTTCGTTGAGGACGCGGTTTATCGTCTCTCGGATTCGGTTGATCTGTGAGCGAAGTTCCTCCCGACTGGCAGTTGCAGCCTCGAGGCGGGCGGCTCGCTCATCATTAAGTTCTCAAATACGCTCCGCAGCGCGCCTTCGAGAGAACTCATCTACGTCAGTCTCATTTAGTTTTCTTTCTTCGAGAGCAATGCGGTCATCCAATGCAGGTTGTTGCTGAGCTCACCCCGAATGATCCGGAGGGCCTTATCAAGCCCACACAGCTCTAAAAGGGGGTCACGCATGGTGCCGGGGACTTCATCGATTTGCGCGTCCGAGAAGGCCGTTTCCATTTTCTGAACAGCGTCTGAGGCTTCCTTGGCTCTTCCGCTGAGGTCCTGCAGTTCAACGCTTTCGAAAGCCGCTGCAGCCCCACCAAGCTCTTCGCTCGCTGTCTGTAGATCTACCACAGCCTGAGGGGCAGCTTTGCCGACCACTGACGGCGCCAGTCTATAAACCCTAGTTCATCCCGAATTGCGCTGAGACCGCCACGCTTCCCGGATACCGTGGGCAGAGAGCGAGGATGGCCTGTACGAATGTTAATTAAGTCCAAGTTGCGGTAAGCCACAAGGTGCCGCTTCCCGTCAGTCGTGAGTTCAAACTTCGAGTAATCCCTACCTAGGTTAGGAGTAATCCCCTTCTCTGCCTGGTAGTTGTAGTAGTCATCAACCGTTGTCTGGACTAACTCTTGTTGAAGAGAGAGAGTGGCAGGAAAGCGATCGACTTCCGGCGCTTGCGCATCCGAAGGACCCCTGCTGCCGGTTGACAAATCGACATCGTCCGTTTCCTCGTCCCTCCTCGTTTCTGTCTCTTCGAGACGGCCGGTATCAACATCATAGTCAGCCATATTGAACTATAACAGCTTATCACTTCAATATTACCTTGGCGAGACGGTTTCTTCAGAATACGGTCGCAAGCTTAATCCCTACCGCAGACTTCGTGAACCACTAAGGATCTAGGGGGTTCGTCAGGTAGTTGTGATCACAAACAACCCCAGCACTATCGATCAGAACCAACAGCTACTGGTGCGCTTTCCCAATCTCAGAGCTCACGATGTTATTGTTCCGGGGACCGCTCGCCTCGCCTTCAACATCGAATTGAAATCATCCGACGCGAATCGAACCTTGGTTCAGAATCTGGGCACACGCAATCATAAAGAAGACATCAATCAAAATCAGCGGCAATGAGGTTATGAGCATTGACGACTCCGACATATACCACTGCTATCGCGACCTGTGGAAAACAGCCAAGGAGCGCAATAATGCAGCCTACCAGGGTATAGATACCAGCAGAAACCAGAACACGGCAAAGCTTCGGGTTGGTGCCGCGGATGCTGAAAACAACAAAAAAAACATATAAAGCCATAGCACGGGCATACGGTAACCGCTACATTGTCCCGCTTGACTTTGAGTTGCTGGACAGCCACATGCCTTTCTATCAAAGTGCGCTTGGTGATCGTCTGGAGTACGAACTGACATTTAACGATTACAGTCGCGTGATCGTCGCAGAGGGTGATCCAGCTGCCAGTTACAATATTGAGAACATCTGCCTAGAGGTCGAAATGGTCACGCAGGATGATCTCGCCAGATTGATCCGAAACCAGTATGCAGGACGCCTAGCTCTCCTCTGCGACAGGGTGCTCCGCCACCGCAAACTGACACGTAACAAGTCTGACACTCTCTGGAACATCAACTTCGTGCCAGCTCGCAGCATGAAGGGCATTCTCATGCTATTCGAGGACCCTGACCCCTGCAAAACGCGACACTGAGGACTTCTATAATCCGCACATCACGAAGGTGGAGGTGTGCATCGAGGGCGTGCCGAATCAGCTGTACAGTCAAGGACTGAGCGCGCACCAGCTGTGGGATGAGACAAAGAAAGAGTTCGCAGCCGGCAGCAAACGCCAATCCGAGGTTGCAATGGCCACAAAAGACCTGGATCTGGCTGACGTCTCTCTGTGGCAGTTCCTGACCACAAAATATGCACTGTGGCTGGATGTGGGAGCCACGAACGATGACGGACTACACGAGAGCGGCCGAAGAGTGGTGAATGCCAGCGAGGGCATGGCCATCCAGATCACAAAGGAAGCAGAGCCGCCCGGCGAATTGAACGTTTATCTGGATGCGTCATGGATGCACAAATCAACATCGAGGATGGCCGAATCAAAGAAGTGTTCAATTAATGGCGCAGCCGCGCTGCTTCCCAAAGACCCCCACTCCGCTATTATACGTAGCCAGACAGGGTGTGGCTCTTGACCTACTTGAAGGCCACTTCCATGATGTTTTTGAGCACATCGTCATCCTCTGCCCTACGATTCGCTGCAACTAAAGCTATCTAGCCCGACATTGGGTCTGGACTGACCCAGAGATTTACATAGTCGGCCCTGGCGAGCGCCTCCACGACTATCTGCGAGCATTCTATTGCCTATTTGCCGGAGAACACACTGTGTACAAAGAGGCTCTAACCAAAAGGCTCTAACCAAAAAGAAAGACAGGCTGTCTGAGCTAGTTTGCTGTGGTCGCCACACAAAGCAGAGTGTTTGGGTGCTGGCCCAGAAGTACAACTCGGTCCTGAAGGATCTACGAGAGCAGACGTGATGGTGCGCTCTATTTCACTGTAAGGACCGCGATTCTTTTGAAGAGTACCTCCACGAGAACGATGTTATTCTAACGGGAGGTGAGCGACTCAAAGCTAGGGCGCTGCTGGCAGAAACAAACATGCAAAACTCATGTTGAAAACTGACCAGCCGGCTACGTATATGGGTCTTAGCTAACCATTGGAACAGCTGCGCGGGTGCTGATTGTTCGGTCAGGCTGTAAATGCTCGCGCAAGTGCTACTGCTTTGCCAGATTCTTACTCTCGGGGCCTTGGTGTACATCATTTACGAACATATTAAACAGAGCAGGTACGTAAGGCATAGTGTCAATTTTTGCATGCGGTACGCGCAAATGATACGGGGCACGCAAGTAGCAAACATGGATTGCGATGAGATTATTGACAAGCTGTTGGAAGAAGAGGCCGACAGACGCAAGGTCTCACTCTAGTTCCGTAGAGCCGCCGGGATGGCCATTGCTAGTAAGCGCGAAAGACTAGCAGCATTGACCGCCGGAGGACAGGCCAAGCAGTACATGGGGAGGGCCATTACACCGGACAAGGTCGAAAGCCTGGACGATATAGAAGTTGAGAAACTTTATGCTCGCTATGAAGCGCGCTTAGGAGCTAAGATGACTAAGACCTTGGGGACAGCTGCGCTTCAGCTCTATGCCATGGCAGCCAGTACTTTGCTCCCCATTCCATCTGAAAATCAGTCAAAGCTAGCTGCTGATCTAGAAGATTACCCTTTTGTTGAGCATGCGCTAAGCAATGCTACCTGTCAGCTATACCACCGCTTTGGAATGTTCTTAGCACCCCTGACCACATTACTTGCCACTGTTAAACACTGCCAATTTGGACACACATGCCCCCGGACATACGATGATCACAGAGGTACTGGAACTACAAGCGAATCCTCTGGAACAGCTACCGGTGAGAGTGACTCGGCAGACCTCTCAGTCAGGAAGTGACAGCGCCTGAGGAAAAGATCCCTAAAAATGTGGAAGCGGGACGAAAGGGCGCTGCCGCGCAGAAGGCTAAACAAGAACGACTGAAGATGGAGCTCAAGGAGGCCAAGGAACGTCTTGCACCCACAGGAGCGTCACAGACTGCCGAGACGACCACCTCAAACACCGAACCGACCGTTGGAAACGCACGAAGTGCTGGACCACAGTGGGCTCCTTATATACTATGCGGTTTAGGTATTGCAGGGGCTTTGCTCGTGGGATACATGTTGCGTGCCCTTTCAGTATCACCGTCTGTGAGAGAGCCAACTGATCGTCGAGCGGAAGCGCGTCTGACGCCAGTCGTTCCGACGGTCGTTCCCGCTGTCAAGACTACGGGGACCGAGCAATTAAAGGATCCTTTTCATATGCAATAATGTCTTCAAAGACGTCTTCAAAGATGTCAACCGTAGTTCAAGTAGAGAAGGTAAAACCAGTAGCCGTGCCTACTAGAAAACATGGCCTCGATTGCCTTGCTAGTGGGTGGAGCTCTGGTCAATGTTCTTGCCTTCAGTGGGTCGAATTACCTCTTTTTCATGTTTCGAAGTTCGGGTGTTGACGAAGAGCGCAAATGTCAAGACAAGGCTATAGAACAGCTGCAGGCTGCAAGGGATGCATGGACAAAAAAGCGAACCGAAAGGCTTGACTGGATAAATGAAGAGCTCCGACGACAAGGACACGCCGTGCGCACATTCCATGACGTCGATGCCGCAATCCTCGGGTACTCCCAAGTCACGGGTAAAATGCTTGACCCTCTCGGCCCAGAGCCTCGACTTTCAGGCATGTACGTACCTTCTGGTAACCTAAAAGACCGGGAGATGGTCTTTGTCATTCTAGGAATGGGCGTGACGGGGCTCGTGGCCTATAAAGTAGGCAAATTCACCAAATAAGGGAATAAATCGCTTGCGGCTTTATATCCATCGTGCCCTGTGCCAGCGGTACGAAGTGCTGCTGGGTGGAAGCCTTTGTCGAGTCATTCCACGGAGCAGAGCCGGCATCTAAACGCCTCTACCGTTGACTAAGACCGCCCGCACGAAGTGCTTGGATGGAGGCGAAGTTGTCCCTGAGTTTCTCCAAAATCTACTACAGCCCGCAGGGTTACTGGCGTGGTATCGCTGCAATCAAGAGGCTCGCACATGCTGCATCCACAACGGCGTGGAAAGTCTCCGAGGAAGAGACCAATGCTTGGCTGAAGAAGCAGGCTATGTGGCAGATATACCTTCCTGCCTCATGGCGCATTCCGAGGCCGGGGTTTGAGGTCTCTGGGTGCCCTTTAGTATAATGTCTTACAGGATTACTGTGTTTAGCCCTACGTTTGTTGCCTCGCTGTGATACCACTCTAAACACAAAAAAATTCATATATCATATATCAAAATAAATGTATCTATTATCTCAGGAACATTTTCATGCCAACACATAGAACGTTAATAAAATATTGCATAACTGACCTGTCATTTCCACAACAACAACAACATCCAAATGTGATCTGATTTTCGACAATATACACCAAGTTCTCTGACGGCTGAGGTATCCACTACGCAAATGAGATGTTTATATTCACTACGACTCTGTCAAGTAACTCCAGTAGCTTTAAAAAAAGTGAGAATTATATACCCATCGCCAGCTCGTTTTCAGTGTAATAAATCGTCTACTACAGTGACAAAAATAGCACCTAAATGATACCCTCGTTCCCATGTGCATGATGACGTCACCAATTTATCACTAAATTCCATATTTTCTTCTAAATTCATCCATTCTGATTTTCTTCAGTCTTCAGGCTGAATTTATATCAATACAATCTAATAAAATGGCATTTTCAATTTCACATGTCTGTTCTGGGGAGAATTCCACTGTGTAACCCTTACACCAACGGGAAGCTCCCTCGTTTTTAGTACGAAACAGTGATATGCCACCTCTACGCCCAACTAGGTTCACCAGGCTGATCTCTTGTTTCTCCCACATGATAAGGTGCTGCGTAAGACGTTCAAGTATGCCATGACCGTGGTCGACGTTGCCAACCGTTACAAAGCAGCTGAGCCTGTCACGTCGAAGGAGTCTTTGGAGACTGCATCCACGCTCTCTCGTATCTACGAACGTGGACCTCTGAGATGGCCAAAGTTGACCCAGGGCGCGAGTTCATGGGTTCGGTGAGTCAGCTGCTGGTTAAGCACGGCGTGTCGGTAAGACGTGGCGAAAGAGAAGCTCACCGAGGTCAAGGCATCGTGGAACGATCCAATCGCACCTTGACCGAGCGTCTCTTTGGGTACCAATACGCCCAAGAGATGAAGTTACAGGCAGTCGGCCGGGAGTGAGTGGGTGGCTCGGCTGCCTGCTGTGGTATCGGCTCTAAACAAAGAGTTGAATCGCCTAACTGGTGAAAAAGCCCTCTGACGCAATCAAGGCAAATACTGTGGCACAAAAACCCTCTTTAGTGGCGTCCCGTCCCTTTGGACTCAAAGAGCAAAAGCTCTCCTCTGCTGTGGGCGTTCGCTTCCTCTACCAGCAAGGCGAGCTATAGGGTTTTCGCCGTCGCGCGACCGGCCCTGTGTGGTCACTCCAGGTCTACCGGCTTGGACGCTCAGTCACAAAACGAGGTGCGTCTGTTTTATATTATCTGCAAGATGGGCCTGCTCGTGGATTTGTCCGGGAAGAACTCATGGTGGTGCCTCGTGATACCCAGCTGCCACCGAATGGTGTACATGCTCGCTGAGTACCGTACCCCCTCGTTTTCGGTTGCACTCTAGGCAACAGAGCCGCACATTTCCCTTGCAGTGTCCCTTGCTGTTATCCAGCCTGTCTACACTGAACTGCTGCGTGTCCTTGGGTTCATAGGCCCAGAGCATTTCGATATTACACACAGCGCAGCGATTCTTTTGGCTGTCTTTGAGCTGCAGGACGTAGTCCACCTTGAGATTGAAAACTTCACGGCTTTTAGCTTGGCCCTGGCGCTTGTAGGACACGAGCTTCTTCTGGACGGCCTTCCTAATGTCGTGCTCTGTGGATTGCCTGACCTCAGTCCCCTCTACTGGTGGACAGGTTACTCGTTCTAGCTGGTGCATATACTCCGCACGGGACACGACCAGGTATAATAGGTTGGACCACTGGAGATATTCGTCGATGATCCTTTTAGGGGTCATAAATGGTGAGACCCTGGGAAGAGTGTACTGTGAGTGAATAGCCGAGGCGCCAGTCATCAGATTTGATAGCCCCTTCCGCAACCACCTTTGTTACATATTCTATGTCATTGAGGACAAGCTCTTCTTTTCGATCTGTGCCGGGCGTGGTAACCATAATGTTCTGTTTTCTGCTGTCTTTGGGGTGGTATAACAGTGGTACTGAGGCGTCTGGGAATATTTCCTTGAGCCCCTTCCGCAACCACCTTTGTTACATATTCTATGTCATTGAGGACAAGCTCTTCTTTTCGATCTGTGCCGGGCGTGGTAACCATAATGTTCTGTTTTCTGCTGTCTTTGGGGTGGTATAACAGTGGTACTGAGGCGTCTGGGAATATTTCCTTGAGTCTCTGGAGCAACAGCTCCTGAGCCCGGTCTCGGACCTTCTGGCGGCTGGTTAGGATAAGGTCCTCGGGCCTCCACCGCTCCACACACCGGTCCCACTCTAGGCAGCAGGGAAGAGCCTTTCGCATCTCCTGGCACTGGACCTTGTCCGTCTTGAGGCGGATGCCCTTCTTTATGGCTTTGAGGACATCGTGTTTCGCCCAATGGTCTGTTTCGATCTCTTCGTAGTAGTCTGCCTGTCGCAGCCAGTCATGGGGCATCTCTCCAATAATTGGTGAAGGCTGGCCTTGATCACCGCAGCAGACGACCTGAACCCCACGCTGCTCTAGCCAAGAACATCTCGAGGATAGACCTGGGCACAGTGCAGACCTCGTCCCAGATGACGACACGTGCGATGAACTTTTGGCCCATGCGGTTGGGCGTCCAGTCATTCTGGCCGCTCCACCGGCAGAAGCTGTGGGAGGTCTGGGTTTTGACTCCTCTGCCCCTCATCTGCTTTTGCGAGGCGGTGGATCGGGGTGAACACCAGGGGCTTCCTCGCACGGAACAGCGCAATCGCTCTGGTGGTTTTTCCGCTACCCCCTCCGCCGTTGAGGTAGCTCAGCCGGTATCGAGTCAATGGGTCCTCATAGTGTGGCGCGGTGCTGGGTGGGAGGTTTTTCTGTTGTCTTTTATACTCTATCTTGGGGAGGTATACAGCGTGCTCCTGTGGCATGTACAGATGCTCGCCCCTTTCGCGCCACTGGGCTGGGGCTACTGGTGGAAGAAATGGCACATTGAGCATACAGCTCCCGCACAATTCCTCTCCATAGTCGCAGAGTTTAGGAGCCACTCATACCTCGACCCCCTCAAGCTTGTGCAGCGCTGTTTTCTGGACGTAAATGCTGTCAGTGGCCACCCGGACGGCCTCTTCGAGCTCAAATCTGGAGGTTGATATGGGCGTAAGCCAACATCGAGGCCCTCAGGTGAGTATACTGGGGCTGCGATCCATCATAGTATGTAAAGATGTAACCTGAAGGGCAACTTTGAGGCGTGCCGACCAGTATGCCGTTTTGGCGGGTGTCACGCACGAGAAAGTCGAGTTCTCCCTGGTCAGCCACAAGCCTTCGTGTCAAGTCTCTTGCCATCAGCTTTGCTGCCCTGGGTAAACTTGCCTATAATGCTGCATCCTTGGTTTCAGTTTGCCTCTCAAAGGCAATAATGGCTTCACGAATCTTGAGGATTTTCAGGAGGCCAGACTCTGTAAGAAAGGCAAGCAGGGGCGTCGGGGCTCAGCCCTGTTCTGCGAAATGCCTTCCGAACCAGGCAGGGATGACGGGTGGATTTTTTCTTCGAACTCCCATTCCTGGACCTCGGCAAGCCCGGGGCCGATATCTTGGGGAAGGGAGCCATTAATCGAAACACGGGTCATCCCAAACCGCTCGAAATACGGCTTAGACTCACCTTTCGCTCGGCAGCTGGCGGGGTAGCAGGCTTTCATGTCAATGCTGACGATGTCCCTCGTATCGTAGTCCATTGCATTCCAGAGCCCGCCATGGCCGTGTTTCGCGCAGGCCTTCTGGCTGTCGTCAAGGAGTCTGGACGGGGTCGGCTTCCAGCATTTGTGCTGATCTGTATCTGTTCTCTTATGAATATGACTACATGCAGGCGCTTTCAAAAACCGATCCATTCAAAGCCCGTTCCTTCTCATTCACCAAACGCTATATAGACGATCTTCTCGCTGTGGATAATCGCTATATAAATGACGCAGTGAAGGATATATATCCACTTTCACTGGATTTGAAGGAAACTACAGATAGCCCTACAGGCACATCATATTTAGATCTATATCTCTATAAAAATGAAGCGGGCATTCTCTCTCGTCGACTTTATGACAAAAGAGATGATTACAATTTCGACATCGTAAACTATCCTTTTCTGGACAGTAATATTCCAGTGGGACCTGCATATGGCGTATACATATCTCGCTTAGTAGCATTTGCTAGATCCTGTGTTAAATGTGACGATTTTAATCAACGTCACAAAACATTGGTGCAGAAACTTTCCACCAAGCGTCTACACTCAAAGTTTCTCAAATTTGGCGATACATATCGCATGCTGATAGCAAAATACGAACGTAGCGTGCAAGATCTATGGCGCGACGTTTCGTAACTTGTGTCTAATTCCGCTTAACCCGGGGCTAGGGGCCGTATGAACCCATGTACTTCAAGATCCTCATGGTACTCATATGAACAGTCAAAATCAAAGCGTGACTGAGATACATCTTTTTTTAGATGACGACTCTATAACGAATATTATGGATTAAGAATACTGATCAGCGATACGGATTTGATATTTTTGGAACATCATGATGTCTTGCCGGCATCATTGAAAACTGTTGACCGCTTCTCACTTCCAGGAAACAAGCCTATGTTTATGTATACTATGATTGTCTTTTTGAATTTGGTGCTAATACTGTTATATGGAAAATGGAATAGGTCTTTGGATTATGGACGAAGATATTCTCTAATGGACGACGGCTGGATTATGAATGACGGACTAGACGCTTGTAATTTGATGCTCGCCGCGTGGTTCACGCCAAAGGCTCGATCGGCGTGGGCCTCGTCGCCCAATTCGGCACAGGCTTCTTGGAGTTTTCGGTGGGCCTCCTGCGTCCTGAAGGTGCGACCGTCTTGGAGCATAAACTGGCCTACCTTGAGCGGTTTATCTCCACCGTCGACAAGCCAAACAGCCATATTGAGTGGCCTCTATGATTGCTTCCCAGACGTCGCCCTCATAGATGTAGACCTGCCTGGAAGCGGGAAATTGCAGGTCTTTGGACCAGGCGTGGCCGTTGTGGCAGATAAGTTCTATTGGTTTCCAAAATGTCTTGATGCTAACGGTCACATACCGTACACACATGTATCCACATGGGATTTCTCGACTCTCTATACTACAATCCCTCATCAGGACGTTATTGACCGTCTTAGTTCATTAATAGTATCTGTGTTCAAGAATTACAAGCGTCTAGTCCGTCATTCATAATCCAGCCGTCGTCCATTAGAGAATATCCGCGTCCATAATCCAAAGACCTATTCCATTTCCATATAACAGTATTAGCACCAAATTCAAAAAGACAAAAGTATACATAAACATAGGCTTGTTTCCAGCAAGAGAGAAGCGGTCAACAATTTTCAATAATGCCGGCAAGACATCATGATGTTCCAAAATATCAAATCCGTATCGCTGATCAGTATTCTTAATCCATAATATTCGTTATAGAGTCGTCATCTAAAAATGATGTACCTCAGCCACGCTTTGATTGTGACTGTTCATATGAGTACCATGAGGATCTTGAAGTACATAGGCTCATACGGCCCTAGCCCCGGGTTAAGCGGAATTAGACACATGTTACGAAACGTAGCGCCATAGATCTTGCACGCTACGTTCGTATTTTGCTATCAGCATGCGATATGTATCGCCAAATTTGAGAAACTTTGAGTGGAGGCGCTTGGTGGAATAGCCCTGTTTTAAAAGTTTCTGCAACAATATTTTGTGACGTTGATTAAAATCATCACATTTAACACAGGATCTAGCAAATGCTACTAAGCGAGATATGTATACGCCATATGCAGGTCCCACTGGAATATTACTCTCCAGAAAAGGATAGTTTACGATGTCGAAATTGTAATCATCTCTTTTGTCATAAAGTCGACGAGAGAGAATGCCCGCTTCATTTTTATAGAGGTAGAGATCTAAATAAGATGTGCCTGTAGGGCTATCTGTAGTTTCCTTCAAATCCAGTGAAGGTGGATATATATCCTTCACTGCGTCATTTATATAGCGATTATCCACAGCGAGAAGATCGTCTATATAGCGTTTGGTGAATGAGAAGGAACGGGCTTTGAGCGGATCGGTTCCTTGTTTATAGTCCAAAGACTATAACCGCCGTTCAAATATATCCAACATTACCCAACTATTTAAACCCCATCAACGGAGACAACGCAGCCATGGTTGGCGAAAGTTTAATAGTTCGATGATTCACGATCATATCACTTTAAATTACTTAATGGGTTTAACTAACGCACCCAATAGTATACATAGCTTACGTACAGTTCTGTATGCGTTACCTCTGAGAGCTTTAAATCAAATAGCCAGAGATATACAGCAATCTGCGTCTTCAGGAAATATAATACCATCCAAAATCAGTAAAGTATGTCAAGATATAGCGTATTTTCGGTTGTATCGTCCAGTGAACATAATCGAAACATCTCAAGATCGGCTTTTCTTGAAGCTCAACTACTTAGATAAAGGACTGGACATCATTAATTTACCTCGAATCCTGAATGATCCAGAGGTACGCAACGCTGTACCAAACTATTTCAAGTTCACAGAACCTCCTTGCATTTCATATAAGTATACTAAATCTATAGCCACCAAAATATTCAATTACTCCAATGCTGTCAAGGAGTTTGACTGGAACTTATACACGTCAGGAGGCTATAGTTGTGATTGTGAATTGTCGAACTTTATCTATACACCATGCAAACATATTGTGACTGGTGACCTTGATAAGGATCTGAAATTACTCCTGATGAAAGGACCTAAATATAGAGAGCCAAGAAGAATAAATCTGAAGGCGGACCAGAAGATAGTCCTGACTGCATTAGAACAGTACGTTATTGATTGGTCTAAGCGAGAAAAAGTTGAACCTACAGTACTCGCTGATTGGCTGGACCTCACCAAGAGCAAGGTCGTTGAAACAATCCGCCATATTGACAGAAGTACTCTTCCCCAAGCAAAACAAAAACTGAGAAACCTCAATTCGCAAGAAGTTCTAGCAAATCTCCAGAGTAAATTCGTCATAGTCCCAGCAGACAAAGCTCCGAATAATATAATATTCATATGTAAATATTACTATTACCAGGTGCTGGTTAAAGAATTGAGTGTAGACATATCTTCATCAAATACATCTACTTACTCCCAAACTGCATTTACTCTGGAAGATTTATTTAACAATCACAAAAAGTTTCTCAGGGAAAGAGGTATTTGTCTTCCAACCAATCATAGCGACATACCAAAAATATACTGGACTCCCAAAATGCATAAATCACCATACAAAGCTAGATTCATAGCTGGTTCTAGAAGCTGCACCACCAAGCTTCTTTCAACCCTATTGACGAGGGCCCTTCAGGAGGTAAAAGCATTTTGGGAAAGGTATTGCGCCACTATTTTCAAGAACTCTGGCGTTGAATGTATGTGGATATTGAAAAACTCAAAATGTCTTACGGAAGAACTTGATGCTAAAGGTCACATACCGTACAGACATGTATCCACATGGGATTTCTCGACTCTCTATACTACAATCCCTCATCAGGACCTTATTGACCGTATAAGTTCATTAATAGTATCTGTGTTCAAGAAAACTGATCGTAGATATATTAATGTCGGAAGCCATAAAGCATTCTTTAGCTCGACTACATACAAGAGATATCATTCATGGGATGTTTCTTTGTTTATAGAGTTGCTTGAATTTCTCATTAAAAATATCTATGTGAAATTTGGCAACACAATATATCAGCAGCATATAGGTATTCCAATGGGTACTAATTGTGCACCCCTGTTGGCTGACCTGTATCTGTTCTCTTATGAATATGACTATATGCTGGCGCTTTCAAAAACCGATCCACTCAAAGCCCGTTCCTTCTCATTCACCAAACGCTATATAGACGATCTTCTCGCTGTGGATAATCGCTATATAAATGACGCAGTGAAGGATATATATCCACCTTCACTGGATTTGAAGGAAACTACAGATAGCCCTACAGGCACATCTTATTTAGATCTCTATCTCTATAAAAATGAAGCGGGCATTCTCTCTCGTCGACTTTATGACAAAAGAGATGATTACAATTTCGACATCGTAAACTATCCCTTTCTGGATAGTAATATTCCAGTGGGACCTGCATATGGCGTATACATATCTCGCTTAGTAGCATTTGCTAGATCCTGTGTTAAATGTGACGATTTTAATCAACGTCACAAAACATTGTTGCAGAAACTTATAAAACAGGGCTATTCCACCAAGCGCCTCCACTCAAAGTTTCTCAAATTTGGCGATACATATCGCATGCTGACAGCAAAATACGAACGTAGCGTGCAAGATCTATGGCGCTACGTTTCGTAACTTGTGTCTAATTCCGCTTAACCCGGGGCTAGGGGCCGTATGAACCCATGTACTTCAAGATCCTCATGGTACTCATATGAACAGTCACAATCAAAGCGTGACTGAGGTACATCATTTTAGATGACGACTCTATAACGAATATTATGGATTAAGAATACTGATCAGCGATACGGATTTGATATTTTGGAACATCATGATGTCTTGCCGGCATCATTGAAAACTGTTGACCGCTTCTCTCTTGCAGGAAACAAGCCTATGTTTATGTATACTATTGTCTTTTTGAATTTGGTGCTAATACTGTTATATGGAATATGGAATAGGTCTTTGGATTATGGACGCGGATATTCTCTAATGGACGACGGCTGGATTATGAATGACGGACTAGACGCTTGTAATTTGAAAGCGCCAGCATATAGTCATATTCATAAGAGAACAGATACAGGTCAGCCAACAGGGGTGCACAATTAGTACCCATTGGAATACCTATATGCTGCTGATATATTGTGTTGCCAAATTTCACATAGATATTTTTAATGAGAAATTCAAGCAACTCTATAAACAAAGAAACATCCCATGAATGATATCTCTTGTATGTAGTCGAGCTAAAGAATGCTTTATGGCTTCCGACATTAATATATCTACGATCAGTTTTCTTGAACACAGATACTATTAATGAACTTATACGGTCAATAAGGTCCTGATGAGGGATTGTAGTATAGAGAGTCGAGAAATCCCATGTGGATACATGTCTGTACGGTATGTGACCTTTAGCATCAAGTTCTTCCGTAAGACATTTTGAGTTTTTCAATATCCACATACATTCAACGCCAGAGTTCTTGAAAATAGTGGCGCAATACCTTTCCCAAAATGCTTTTACCTCCTGAAGGGCCCTCGTCAATAGGGTTGAAAGAAGCTTGGTGGTGCAGCTTCTAGAACCAGCTATGAATCTAGCTTTGTATGGTGATTTATGCATTTTGGGAGTCCAGTATATTTTTGGTATGTCGCTATGATTGGTTGGAAGACAAATACCTCTTTCCCTGAGAAACTTTTTGTGATTGTTAAATATATCTTCCAGAGTAAAGATATACAGGCGATCGTAGATATATGAAATATAAAGAAATTTGGCGATCGTAGATATATGAATGTAGGAAGCCATAAAGCATCCATTATCTCTACTACATTCAAGAGATATCATGTATGGGATGTTTCTTTGTTTATAGAGTTGCCTGAATTTTTCATTGAAAATATCTATGTGAAATTTGGCAACACAATATATCAAAAGCATATAGGTATTCCAATGGGTACTAATTGTGCACCCCTGTTGGCTGACTATATGCAGGCGCTTAAAAAAACCTATCCATTCAAAGCCCGTTCCTTCTCATTCACCAAATGCTATATAGACGATCTTCTCGCTGCGGATAATCGCTACATAAATGACGCAGTGAAGGATATATATCCACCTTCACTGGATTTGAAGGAAACTACGGACAGCCCTACAGGCACATCATATTTATACCTATATGTCTATCAAAATGAAGCGGGCCTTCTTTCTCGTCGACTGTATGACAAAAGAGATGATTACAATTTCGACATCGTAAACTATCCCTTTCTGGACAGTAATATTCCAGTGGGATCTACATATGGCGTATACATATCACGCCTAGTAGCATTTGCTGGATCCTGTTTTAAATGTGACGATTTTAATCAACGTCACAAAACATTGTTGCGGAAACTTATAAAACAGGGCTACACCACCAATCAAAGTTTCTCAAATTTGGCGATACATATCGCATGCTGATAGCAAAATACGAGCGTAGCGTGCAAGGTCTATGGCGTTAAGTTTCGTAACTTGTGTCTAATTGCGATTAACCCGGGGCTAGGGGCCGTATGAACCCATGTACTTCAAGATCCTCATGGTACTCATATGAACAGTCACAATCAAATCGTGACTGAGATACATCATTATTTAGATGACGACTTTACAACGAATATTATGGATTAAGAAAACTGATCAGCGATACGAATTTGATATTTTTGAAACATCATGATGTCTTCCCGGCATCGTTGAAAACTGTTGACCGCTTCTATCTTGCAGGAAACAAGCCTATGTTTATGTATACTATGATTGTCTTTTTGAATTTGGTGTTACTACTATTATATGGAATGTGGAATAGATCTTATGGACGAGGATATTCTTTAATGGACGACGGCTGAATTATGAATGACTGACCAGACGCTTGTAATCCACTTACTGGCCTGGTATTTCGAAGACCTTTTGGTCTATGATATATGTTGGCCTTTGTGGGAAGTTGATGCTGGGTCGACATCGGGCCTTACAGACTAGTCTTTTGTGTTAATTGCTGTCATTTACTTCTGACGACGATACAACTCACCAATCGCCAATGTGCGAGTTGCCACAGCGAAACAGCTCACCAATTACCAGTATACGAGTTGTCAGAGCATTTCCATCATAGCTCTCTAGATTTGTATCTAATACCGCTTATGCCGGTGCTAGGGGCCGTGTGGGCATATCATCCACGTTGCCACATGAACAGGTACAATAAAAGCATACCTGAGATACAACACATATCATGAGTCGTTAGATTCTTGGTATGTGCTTTAGAATAGGTTTACCAGAAGACTATTCTGTGAAGTCATATGACGCAGTCAGTATGTCGGCACCTCTTCCCACTTCCCTTATATGTGTTGTAATTTTTACCTGTATGTGGCAAGATTCTGCTGTTGGACGTTTCGTCCCCGAGGCCCGCCCCAGGTACAGACCTTTTGGTCTTTGATATATGTTGGCATTTGTGGAAAGTTGATGCTGGGTCGATATCGGGCTTTACAGACTAGTCTTTTGTGTTAATTGCCGTCATTTACATCTGACGACGATACAGCTCACCAATCGCCAATGTGTGAGTTGTCACAGCGAAACAGCTCACCTATTACCAGTATACGAGTTGTCAGAGCATTTCCATCATAGCTCTCTAGAATTGTATCTAATACCGCTTATGCCGGTGCTAGGGGCCGTCTGGTCATATCATCCATGTTGCCACATGAACAGGTACAATAAAAGCGTACCTGAGATACAACACATATCACGAATCGTTAGATTCTTGGTATGTGCTTTAGAATAGGTTCACCAGAAGACTATTCCGTGAAGTCATATGACGCAGTCAGTATGTCGGCAACTCTTCCCACTTCCCTTATATGTGTTGTAATTTCCGTCGTTGTAGATGTCCTCGCCAGCGGTGTCCCGCAAGATGATTGCACGCTTGAGGACCACTCCTGTATTTTCCGCCTTCTCGTGGGGGTAAGGCCCTGACCCCTGAGTGCACCTTCGAAATGCTCCACCATTCTTTGAGCAACGCAGTTGAGGTCGCCATCTCTCATCGGGGCCAAATTACCAGGGTCTGGCTCTCTGAGAGGATAGAGGCCGTAAACGACTGCAGGGACAAGGCAGGCATTATCGTAGTAGACCTTGTCGATGCCTGTCGACAGTGACTCGGGTGATCACGACCACATCCTGTCCCTTTTTTCTCTCAGTCCTCACTGGGTCGAACTTGTCTTCCACGACCCAGACCCCATCATCTCGCTTATGCAGGAACTTTATCCTCAGGGAAGGGCCCTGCGGAGCCTTGCCGCTCTCTCGTCTGTCATACTGGCGACCAGGAACTTACGGCCGGCCCTGGCTTCGAAAACGTCATGGATGCCTGGCGGCTCGATAAACCACCATGTAGAGAAGACCGCGGCGGCGCCGTCGACTTCGAATTTGTCTTTGGCGACATTAAGTATGTCAATCCACGGTTCGCCGGCCGGGAGCCGCACCGGGTAAGGAACCTGGGTGTCCAGGTCGATAAATTGCCTCTCGGGGGCTGGCATCTTTGCAAGAATCTCAGGACCTTCCCGGGCGATCCGATGGGCTAGAGACTTGGGCCACTTCCCCAAGGGTGTGGCCGTGCAAGTCTTTCCGTAATTCGCCGCAGGTGCGGGAGCCGCTCGGTAGGTTTCTTTCGCACCCGCTTCTCATAGCCTCCGGCTCGTAGCGAGGCCCTGACCTCATCGTCGAGTTGCCGCAGCTCAAGGGTGTGCTGTCCTTTCTCACGGAAGTCTTCCGCATCACCTCGAAGGGCTGGAATCCTTCCGGCTTTTAGCGCCCGATCGACTCTCTTTAGAACAAATCGGCGCCGCGGGCCTCGGCGATCGCCGTAATGAGGCCGGTTTTGTTGCCCGTGGAAGGCAAACCATATTGGTTTGCTAATTCGCGAATCTCTTTGACTGCCTTCATGTTTAGGGCATACTCCTTGATAAAAAAATCTCCAAATGGGGTTCACATGGGATCAATCTTAGCCAGGCGTCGAAACTCAGCCTGAAAGATCCTTTGCTTCTGCTGCCAGGCCTTAACATTTTCGTTTGCATATCCGCAGCCTTGTCATAGTGAGAAGCGGTTTAAAACACCTACCCCGCACCTGAGGCAGGGCTTTGTGCCACTGCCCCTCCGGAACCGAGCAAGGTGGACCTTACAGTGATCCCCCAGACAACTCCGACCACAGAGCTCCGTGGAGCTCAATGTAAGCCACTGGCATGTGTGTTTACCCTTCATTGTACGTCTGGTATATCCATCGATTCTGGTATGTCTAATGGGGGTTCTGTCGCATTTACACACTTTCGTATTAAGACGAGACCGCACGCAGCTTGTCAGCGGGCGCGACGAGCTTACTCATCATTGTCGATGCCGAGGGGTCCCTCGCGCGCTCGCTTCTCGCGCTCATCCTTCCAACCGACCAAGGCATCGTGGATGTCTTCCTTCTGTTCGGCGTTCAGGCACTTCCGCAAGACGAGGCTACCCTCGGAGAGGTACCGAGCCTCCGATCCTTCGGCGTGTTTCATCGTCTTGTCCTCAGCTCTGCTCGAGGCCTCGATATCGTCGGACAAGTACTTTGCGTGGAAATCCTCGTCCTTGAGCCATTTGCGGCGACAGTACAGCATGGCGTTCTTGACCTTTTCATCAGGGTCAAAGGGATCTTGGGAGCCGTCGTTGGTGGTGGCCGCGACGGTCTCGCCATTGAAAGTGCCGCCTGTATGGCGAACGCTGTGAGGGGGAGGGGCGCTTAGCGCCGCCTGCCGCTTGTCCGATCTCGAGGACTTCGAGGCGGGCGATGACGCCTGCGAGGAGAATGTTGAGGTAGGAGAACTCCGCGGATAAGGCGGAGGTCTGTCTAAAATATTCAATTACTCTAATGCTGTTCAGGAGTTTGACTGGAACTTATACACGTCGGGGGGCTATAGTTGTGATTGTGAATCGTCGAACTTGCAAACATGTGACTGGTGACCTTGATGTGGTGAGTGATAAGGACCTAAGATTACTCCTGATGAAGGGACCTAAATATACAGAACCGATAAATATAAATCTGAAAGCCGACCAGAAGATAGTCCTATCTGCTTTGGAACAGTACGTTATTGATTAGTCTAAGCGAGAAAATGTTGAACCTACAGTACTCGTTGATTGGCTGGACCTCACCAAGGGCAAGGTCGTTGAAACAATCCGCCATGTTGACAGAAGTACCCTTCCCCAAGCAAAACAAGTACTGAGAAGCCCCAATTCGCAAGAAGTTCTAACAAATCTCCAGATTAAATTCGTCATAGTCCCAGCAGACAAAGCTCCAAATAATATAATATTCCTATGTAAATATTACTATTACCAGGTGCTGGTTGAAGAATTGAGTGCAAACATATCGTCATCAAATACGTCTACTTACTCTCAAACTGCATTTACTCCGGAAGATTTTTTTGACAATCACAAAACGTTTCTCAAGAAATATTATGGATTAAGAATACTGATCAGCGATACGGATTTGATATTTTTGGAACATCATGATGTCTTGCCGGCATCATTGAAAACTGTTGACCGCTTCTCTTTTGCAGGAAACAAGCCTATGTTTATGTATACTATGATTGTCTTTTTGAATTTGGTGCTAATACTGTTATATGGAAAATGGAATAGGTCTTTGGATTATGGACGCGGATATTCTCCAATGGACAACGGCTGGGTTATAAATGACGGACTAGACGCTTGTAATTTGTCTTCCAACCAAACATAAAGATATACCAAAAGTAAACTGGACTCCCAAAATGCATAAATCTCCATAAAACGCTAGATTCATAGCTGGTTCTAGAAGCTGTAGCACCAAGCTTCTTTCAACCCTGTTGACGAGGGCCTTTCGGGAGGTAAAAGCATTTTGCGAAAGGTATTGCGCCACTATTTCTAGCCACTCTGGCGTTGAATGTATGTGGATATTGAAAAACTCAAATTGTCTTACGGAAGAAATGATGCTAAAGGTCACATACCGTATAGATATGTATCCACATGGGATATCTCGACTCTCTTTATCACAATCCCTCATCAGGACCTTATTGACGGTTCAAGTTTATTAATAGTATCTGTGTTCAAGAAAACTGATCGCAGATATATTAATGTGGAAGCCATAAAGCATTATTTAGCTCTACTACATACAGGAGATATCATTCATTTGATGTTTCTTTGTTTATAGAGTTGCTTGATTTTCTCATTAAAAATATCTATGTGAAATTTGGCAACACAATATATCAACAGCATATACGTATTCCAATGGGTACTAATTGTGCACCCCTATTGGCTGACCTATATCTGTTCTCTTATGAATATGGCTATATGCAGGCGCTTTCAAAAACCGATCCATTCGAAGCCCGTCCCTTCTCATTCACCAAACGCTATATAGACGATCTTCCCGCTGTGGATAATCGCTATATAAATGACGCTGTTAAGGATATATATCCACCTTCACTGGATTTGAAGAAAGCTACAGATAGCCCTACAGGCACATCGTATTTAGACCTATATCTCTTTAAATATGAAACGGGCCTTCTCTGTCGTCGACTGTATGACAAAAGAGATGATTACAATTTCGACATCGTAAACTATCCCTTTCTGGACAGTAATATTCCAATGGGACCTGCATATGGCGTATACATATCACGCCTAGTAGCATTTGCTAGATCCTGTGTTAAATGTGACGATTTTAATCAACGTCACAAAACATTATTGCAGAAGCTTATAAAACAGGGCTACACCACCAAGCGTCTACACTCAAAGTTTCTCAAATTTGGCGATACATATCGCATGCTGATAGCAAAATACGAGCGTAGCGTGCAAGATCTATAGCGTTACGGTTTGTAACTTGCGTCTAATTCCGCTTAACCCGGGTGTAGTGGTCGTATAAACTCATGTACTTCAAGATCCTCATCGTGCTCATATGAATAGTCACAATCAAAGCGTGACTGAGATACATCGTTCTTTAGATGACGACTTTACAGCGAATATTATGGATTCAGAATACTGATCAACGATACGGATTTGATATTTTTGAAACATCATGATGTCTTGCCGGCATCATTGAAAACTGTTGACCGCTTCTCTCTTGCAGGAAACAAGCATATGTTTATGTATACTATGATTGTCTTTTTGAATTTGGCGCTAATACTGTTATATGGAATATGGGATAGGTCTTTGGATTATGGACGCGGATATTCTCTAATGGACGACGGCTGAATTATGAATGACGGACCAGACGCTTGTAATTCAGGGTTGTGGCGATCGCGGCGCTGAGCGAGTCGTCGGGTTGCTGATGGTTGGACTTGCTGTTGGCCATCGTTTGCTGTGCCATTGAATTGCATGGATGTTGAATGCAAGAGCGCCCGCAGTATTCAACTCGCGGTTCTACGCCAACTCGCGGCCTCGCTGCCTCGCTGCCAACCCGGAACCCCATGGGCGCCACCTGTACACCTTCTGGACAACCGCTAGACGTGAAACACGCTGAGGTCCACCCGCTATCCATCCGCTACCCGGGCCCAGATGCCCCTAGGCGCCCCAATGGTGTTTGCTCGCTCCCCATCCTCCCTCCAGATGGTATACTGCCCCCCCCCCCCTTGCTGCTCCCTCGGTTCCAACTTTGAATAGCTAAACGCTAACTGTGAACCGCAGTCTGACTTATCGGAGCTGCAGTACAGAGAGACTATGTTCCTGAGAAATAGCGAATGTTTTTTATGTTTTATATGTGTTCCTGTTTATATATAGGCTTGTTGTGAGCAAAGCAATACTGATAAGTTTCACTCAATATTAATTTAAATGTACTCACACAGGCTTCGTCCCAAGTGCGCTGCATCTAGTTTATACAGACTAATGAACGGTAGGATTGGTAAGAAGCTCAAGACGACTAGATCAGCCACTGCCAGGACCGCCAAGCAGAGGTTCACTGTCGTCTGCATCGTCTTCATCAAGCTGACCAACAGGAGAACGATAATGTTACCGACGATACCGACGAGGATAACGCTTCCAAAGACGACGGTGATGATTGTTCTTTCGGCAGAAGAGGGCTTCCATTCTTCCTCCACCAGCTCGTCCTCCAGAAAGGTAATTTGTGTTGTATTGTTCATAATGAAATCTAATCAGCAATATTTCACGATCAAATCTCTGGAAAGACACTAGTCTGTTAATGCTTCTGGTGCATTGGCTTATGGAAATCTCTTAAACTTTTCAAGACAACTGAAGTTCGGGCAATTGTTCCATCCGATTCCTCCAGTTAGAAGAATTTTCGGACAGACAATGGAGAGTTCTATACTTGGCCTTTCCTACCTCACCGTGAAGCGCGTCTCCGCCTCTTTCGGCACGATTCGCATGGTAATTAATTATGGAAATTATTAGCATTGAAAAGAGTCAATCATCTCGCCGAAGAAGCGACGATAAACCATTAGGTCCAGTTTACCGGTATTTTTCTGTATTGAAGCCTTTTCCTGTTTCTGACATAAAGTCCATGGCTGAATAGCAACAAGATGAGCAAATGAGATAAAGGTTAATTGAAATGCAATCACTTCGCCAGGCGTGACCTTATTGAAATAATCAAATTGTCGTGGACGATATCCGAAGCAGTGAGCCATGGAAAAGTAATATGTATTGTATATAACTGTTTTAAACCTGGCCTCTCCAAGATAATAAATATTCCCGCCTCGCCGTGCTGCTTTTTCCGAGGGTCCCCGGCCTATGGGAATATTTATTCCAGCCAAACCTCATTATGTGCGCTCGAGGGCAACGGCATGGTAGGGGTTTCCGCTTGCGAGAGGGATTTTGCGATAGTGAATTTCACTACAGAAAATTGTACATTTAACATGTATGTTAAATGTATGGTGCAGGTATAATACATTTCCGATATGGTGTAATTAGATATTTATAATAATTTAACTGTACAGTGCAGCTTGGAGAGTCCCTAATTTCACCTATATGACATAACCATGTGGAATGTTTCGGGTGTACATTGATTTGATTGGTTGCAAATAGGGGATGAACCGCCGTATTGAATATATAGTTTTACTTACATTTGATACCCTGGTGAACGGTCGCATTCACAGACATTTGACTAGTAGGTTGTGAAAAATTAAATGATTGCATTCACTTAATATTTGAATACCATACTGAGCATATTGAGTATGTTCTACTTTAGTTATACTGCTGGAGTCAATCCGTGTGATGAAGGATTTTATATAGTCGGATTTAAAATAAATTCCAGTCCGTTCGTATATAAGCAAATAAAAATATTTGCCATAGTTTCGCCATACAGTGGCCAGGTCATTGGCATATGGACATGATGTATGTAACCACCTTGTGATATATGCTTGTACATACGAGTCTTCCTTATACGTGTAATGTACGGTGAAATCAATGGTTTTTATCTACATTTCACTTGGATTATTAAATCTGTATATTTTGAGACATTTCCTATATGGATGACGAGTTGGTAAAATTGAACATAACACGCATGAAATTGCTAGGTTTCATGTAATGACATTTTCGTATTTCATTATATTTGCAACGTGTTTCATTATATTTGCAACGTGCACTACATAGATGTTATATATGACTATTTGCATATGTTACACACGGTTATGATAAATGGATATTTGATAATATTTCCTAGACTATAGAAACGTGTGCAAATTGCAGGATTTGAAACCAATGAAAGGTGCTCGCACATGCGGATGATCACACGTTTAATAGCATGTGCAAATCTATTTGCATATAGTTTTCTAGGATGGTCATTCGAATCTTGTCGGTTTCATGAACATATATCAATATAAATACTGTGAAACCCATGCATCTCTGAATGTTTGTTCATCATATGTGTGACAGTTTATTTTATATAGGCCGGGGGTGGAGCAGTTAAAATTTATTTTATTTTTGTTTCAGCATTTTTTGTCGGGGCGTAAAATTGGGTAACCGATATATAGCCATGCGTCTGGTTCCTTCATGTCATGATGACCCAGCTTCGTAGGCGGGCACTACCGGTATGTTAGCCTTCCTGCAAACTTCCATCCGCCGTTGAAAGTCCAGATCTACGGAAAATAGATCTACAATAATCGCACCCGATCTTGGCGATAGAGAGCGTACTCTCAGATCTGGTGTTAATCATGATTGTAAAATCCGTCAACTACGCAGAAGAAATCTATTCGGCTCCGTCCTCCCCATGCATCCAGTCGGTTAGAGACTTGTGTCAAATCAAAGCGGGAAAAAACGATGCGTGGCTGGTAATTCTTCTCGGCGCTTCTATTAGAAGAATGATAATTCCTCCATACTATGGTCCCCTCACGTTCTGTCGCTCAAATCCACTCAGGAAACGAAGTCCTGTAACCCAAATGTCTTCACCTTGGTAGGTAGCCCGTAATGTAACGGTTGCGCTGCAGCGACCCGGCTATAAATGACAGGCGCGCGGACCTCAGAGAAGACCAGCATAAATGTTCGACAGCTCTCATGGCGATTGGTCCTATTTGTGCTTCTTCCGACGTACATTTTCCGTTCTAAAAGTCGACTGTTTTAGTTCATGGTGCCCGATGTCTACATGATGATGCGTCCATATTTCGTCAAGCATATGCATATAAAAAAAATCTACCAATAGACTCCCGATCGTCTCGTATCATGTAAACAGGCGTCAAACTGGACGATTTCATTTCTGTCTTCGACATATTTTTACATATTAAGTGGCATGGTGAGAGCGAATGTGGATTTTTTTTCATGTTCAAATTTGAGTGGACAGATGGAAAAAACCCCTGTAGTGATATTAAGCACTATTGATATGAAAATTGACAGCTTCAAAGTCGAAAAATCTATCGAAAATGAAACACAATATGCCTTGCTTTCGGCGCGCCGAGGGCGGCATGCAATCTTGAATCCAACCGTCGAACCGCCTTGTCTCCCATTATGCCAGGGCCGTAGCTTAAATTTTATGGAAATTGTCTTGATTCATCAGCCGCACTTATCTTCAATCCGATCACCATCCCACTATTAATACACAGCGTATAAGTACCGATCTGCCTTCCCCCATACAGTATTTGGGGGAGTTCCGAATCACTTTTCACATCCAGACTGCTAGCGCTCGTTCTGTTGCGAGGTGAGATCGACTGCTGGTCTCATATTCTAGGGAAATCTGTCGTCTATAATTGTATGTAACAAAATCTTCAATCGGACTTGTCAATCGATGAGAAAATAACCTCCGCTTCAGTGCACCAGTTGCGGATCACGCCATCTAGCGGCCGTTACAGGCAATGAGAATGGAGAATTTTTATTGGCTTGAGGGGTCATCTGCTAATCATCCATAGGCCGGTGAAGCCCTGGAAAAGATTTCAATGTTGCCTTAATTCTCCCCGCCCTGTGAGCGAATTTTTAACTGCTGCAGTCCAGGCACAAATGACACGCAGATCTAGCGTCGAAAATGTTCTGAAGTATATTTATCTTGGAGCGAGCCTACAAAATTGCATTGTAATCTCAATTTCATTATTTTTTAGAACATTTTAGGATACGTTGTCTGATAATCATGGAGGGTGGGCTAGTGAACTTTCCTGTACAGCTCCAAAACGATAAAACAGAGGAAGCGGGAACTTCGTCACTTTAAAGTTTATCATATTGGGGTCATTTTAGGCCTGGGCCGAGCAGAGGATCATGGGTAAATTCAAAAGGCGGCCGTGTGATATATCAGAAAATTTTTCCAGCCAGTTCTGTCCATTTCTTCGAATTTTTCTGACCTAAAAGGACTAGGAAGTATTTTATTTGGACAAAAGTAGTTATTCTCTATTTTATTTGGTAGTTTATCAAAGAAAAGTCGGAAAATAAAAAATTCGAAAAATCGGCTAAAAAAATAGTCGACAAATGGCTGCCGAGATGACGTTACTCGACGTCATCATGCATAGCATTCATCTTAAACTGTGTTACTCTTTCGGGTAGAGCTTGAACAAAAGATACTGTGTGCTATGTTGCAGCGCTCTAGCCTTATGGATAGCGAAAATATATGGGTTGACTCCCTCCCGCCCCCCCTCCACCCCTCACCTGCGATACACCTCAAATCTTCCAGATCAGATAGTGTTAATAAAGGGACATCCAGTTATTGAACTCGTAGAAACCTCGCTCAGTGATAAACAATTTTATTTATGTCAAACTTTTTATATTGGAGTAAGAGATATGTCTGAAATTATTGAATATGATGATGTAATATCGAGAAAATTCGCGTACATATTTCCGGTTACAAGGACATTGTCATTGATTCATTATTTTTTTTTGACAATGCCATGGATTGACCAATCTTCCTTAGAGTCGGTTTACACCTGTTGTATTAGTTGTGAGACGGTCCATTATTCACCGATTTCAAGTTATGAACGGCGCTTATTTCGTTGATTCGGAATTGACATCTCTATAGCGCCATTATATTACAATGCTGGTCAGTTAACAATTATCGCAAATCACTAGATATTTTGTTTGGCCATTTAGCAAGATTCTGTCACTTAAATAAATACTAAATATACCGTCTAAACCCACCTTACTTCGCGTAGATTCACTGCTGGAAAAATCGCACGTGTTTTTCGACGCGGTGTCAATTTGTCATTGCACAGTACCGGAAGTATTACGTTGCCGAATTGACCGGAAAAGCAACAATGCAGGTCGGTTGTTTGACATTCATTTTATAAGTTTCTGCAACAATGTTTTGTGACGTTGATTAAAATCAAATGAGGCAACTCAATTGCAAGAAGAAGCAGAGCGTCTGGATCTCCACCCGAATGCTAACGAATTGGAAACATTTCAGTCTGATGTATCCGCCCTCTCTCCTTTGCCTTCGACTTCTGTAAGACCGGATGCAGTAGCCCCTGTTAAACCAGTGGTAGTAGACCCTGTTGCTAATGTTTCAACGGCACCAGTATCTGCCATCAAGGAGTTGGTAGACAGTTCAGTTCGTTGCTCCATTGAGGGTGTCGCGAGTTCAATTATAGCGGCTTCAGGAAATCGTTCCCACCAGAACAGGATGTTCGTCCACTGACAACTCAGTTAATGGCAACAAATGTTCATTTGGGAGAAGTTGCTGCACAGGTGAAGCGGACACAGGGCACCCAAAATCAACTGGATGAGTCTCTTCGACAGATAGCATCGTCAATCTCTGGGATGAAACTGGAGTTAAGTAGACTCAACAAGGGCATATATGACCTGATTACAGTCATGAAAAACATCGACCAGGCGGTAAACACCCAAACCAGTACCTTCAGAACCATTCTTCAAGGGGCCATAGACACTCAGACTAGGCTCACCAGCGCCATGCTATTTCAAGCAGAAGCTTTTCGCCACACCCAGGGTCAGTTGCTGTGTTTGGCTGAGCCCAAGCCGGGAGTCGAACAGACTTCAGGCCATCAACGCAGCAACCAGAGATCTGAGTCTACTCAGGATGATCCTGCCATGCCGATCGGTTATGCCCGAAACCCTGCAACCCCAGTGAAGTCAACAGTTAGGAGTGCCACAACAACCCGCTGGGACTCCTCGACAACTGGAAAGCGGCCAAGGGAAGACAGCCCTGAACGTCATCAGGATAAGCGCCGAAGGATGTCACCCATGCATGGAAGCGCCCAGTCCAAAATAGGGATTACGAGTACCGGAGACAGAGGAGTCCAGTGCCACGCAGAAGTAGAGAACAGCGACTGGAATGGTAACTATATCTGGAACATTAACTTTCACAAAGCTTGTATGTATCTTCTCAGTTGGTGATAATAGTTGAATTCCATGGACATCTGCAGTACCTTGTTACTGGGAACTTATATTTATATTAATATATTTATTGTGTTACAAATGGAAAATTATTCGCGTTCGCAGGACTTCAGTGAAATGTGTTGTGTAAATTCTTGAACATTGCTGTGGACTGTTGGAACTTTCGAGAGCGTTATTGGAATTACATGTGTGAAGTAATAATTGAGAACTGTATATCAAATGTTGGTGATGCTCTATTGTAATTAACATGTTAAGGTGAACGGGGACGTTTCCACCTTAAGTGGGGAATAGTGAGACGATCGAGCATCACATTGATATATCTATCTCGTTTTTCTCTGGTAATTAATGTTGAGGTTTAATGAAATATTTCTATCAACTCTTCTGCATTGTTAGTTTGCATAAAGAGTACCCTTGTTCTTTTGCTCAACTTTCGGTGATATTATCATTGTGATTACCTATGTCGAAGGAATAACATGTTGTTGTTGTTGTTGTAATGTTACATTTCGTTTGTTTCACCCAGCCACGGATTTTGGATTGTAAGTCTTTATCTAACAGAGATGTGTGATCTACAATGTGTCAGGAAGCTAGTAGAATGAATTACCTTGGAAGTTTGTAGTTTTAAAAACTGTGGTTGGATGTAACTTTGTAGCTACGGACCAAAACAGCTGACTGTTTTACTCTTCATCTAACGAAGTCAGCCATGTTTGATTCTGAAGTTGGCCGGTTTATATTTTAATTTGCGATAAAGATAAAGCTTATCTTTAATAAATCTGAGCACGGTGCAAACTATATTTAATATCAGTCTGAAATATGTGCTAAGTTAGACGGATACGGATACAGCGATACGGATTTGATATTTTTGGAACATCATGATGTCTTGCCGGCATCATTGAAAACTGTTGACCGCTTCTCTCTTGCAGGAAACAAGCCTATGTTTATGTATACAATGATTGTCTTTTTGAATTTGGTGCTAATACTGTTATATGGAATATGGAATAGGTCTTTGGATTATGGACGCGGATATTCTCTAATGGACGACGGCTGGATTATGAATGACGGACTAGACGCTTGTAATTCCTAATAAATTGTCAAATTGAAATGTTTGTGTGTTCGACATTTTGGGTTTGAGGCTAGCGTGCTGTGTGTATAAAAGCGGGAAATCCAAGTCATTCAGGGACTATTTATTTATTTATTTATATATTTAGCGCTGGAAAAGATATTCAATAAACAAAGTAATGTACCGCGAAATTCGAATAAAACATTGAGTTGATGGGCCGCGAAATCCGAATGGGAAGCGGCCCTTAAACTACAATTTCAATCAATCAATCATTCAGGGACTCGTTCCAAAACATTGGACGGGTTCACTTCTCTCCCTCTTTAGCCTACGGTGACATCACAGCTCAGGAGTAACTTCTGTTTACAGGGTACAGATGAGAGACACACGAGAAAGGTATGGGGAATAATGGAATTGAGCTTCAAGAGATTTCTTTTAGGCTACAACTCTGAAGTTTATTAGGAAGTATAGCCTTCACTATTGATTCATCGACTTCGATCCTCTGCATCGGCTTGGGTTGTTTAAGTCCTGTCAATCATGGGATCACTGTCTGAATGAATTAATACCAGGCTAAACATTTCATCATTCATTGCTTGTTAGTTGAAGTTATGCAGCTATACATAAAAGATTACAGCATAGTGCACTTGTAATGAAATCAGTGGACAACCTATGCAATCTCATCGGAAATACACCCTATGCAATCTCATCGAAAATACACCCTATGCAATCTCATCGGAAATACACCTTATGCAATCTCATCGGAAATACACCCTATGCAATCTCATCGGAAATACACCCTATGCAATCTCATCGGAAGTACACCCCATGCAATCGCATCGGAATACAGTATTCAACTGCAGCCACCCTTCAACTAACAGTAGTACATGAACACCCCAAGCAATCGCATCGGAATACAGTATTCGACTGCAGTCATTGTTCAGCTAACAGTAGTACACGAACACACCATGCAATCACATCGGGTTATCATACAGTATTCGACTGCAACCACTCTGCTTTCGACAAGGTGCGTGACTGGTCCATGGTCTTCCGGACAACAACGTTCAACTGATGTCAACGCTCTTCGTATACAAAGTATTTTATTCCTGCAAATCTCCTATTCCCATAGTTTTATACACTCAACTAGTCACTCTATTTCCAGGGCACATTGTTATATTGTTCTATTATTGTTAATGTTCTATTGAAAGTGCTGAGGACATAGAGACACTCAAATAACATGAATTCATTCTTTTCATGGAATAAAACAGAGCTTTATTGATGAACAAAAACGCCGGTGTTGAGTTACATTCTTGTTGATGTGTGATATCAATAACTGACAAGGTACATAGAGTTATATGTGTTGATTCCAGATTTAACCCTCTATTGTTATACTCCACAAACCACAGTGCTTGTTCGTTACAACATGAAGACATATATTTGGGACTAGTATGGCCAAATCTTAAAACAGCTACTTGAGCATGGGATTGATTTTATCTAGTGTGGCTCAATGCAGTCATTTACTTATTGATACAGAATGACCATCAATAGTACTTGTCGCAATTATCCTCGCCGGTTGACTGGGAGGGTCTATTGTCTCGTCTTGTTCATTGGGAATAGATAGACGAGGCTAGTCTGCGTGGATGAGTTCGAGGCTTCAACTCTATTAGTGCTAGATGAATTACGGTTCTACCCATTCAGACTGTATATCTGCTCATTTTCTGATCAATGTAATAGCGGTTTCAGATTCCTTTCCCCTTTGACTTGAATTTGACTTGATGGTGATCAGCGTATACAATATACAGTTCGTCTAGTATTGTCCTGTTAGTGAGATCTCTAGAAAGTTGATGAGTTCGTTTTCATGGGTTTCGTGGTATCGAAAGTTTGTTATACAGAATTTCGACATTTGCAGAATACTTTAAGGAAAGCCTCCCGGAAATTTGAAGAGGCCAGAAAGTACACCAGTGGATTGGCAGCACTGTTTGCGAGTTCGGCAATTAGAGCGATCCAACTATAAACGAACAGATATCTGTATGGTAGCGAAAGAAATTCTTCAGTAGGGTAAAAAACTAGGAACGTGAAGATCTTGAACGGCAAAGTACACGCAACAAATATAATAACCACGGATATCAGCAATTTGATCACTTGTGATCGGCTCCTGCGGGATGATGTGGCGCTATATCCTTGAGTATCGCTGTCAGGAACTTGTTTCTGTAGGAGTTGTACCATACGTCCGTACATAAAACACAGAATGGGCACGGGTAGCAGAAATACGATGGTCAAGATTCTATCATATAATTTCATCCATTCTTTGTCATAAGACACGTAGCAGTAGGTATTTGATTCGTTATTGGCACTGAATGTCTCATAGCGACTAATATAGCCGTACGGAACTGATGTCGCCGCAGCTGTCACCCATATTATGACCAAAACCCAACACACTCTCCGCCCGCTCCATTGCTTGAGTGATCTCCAGGGATGACATATGGCGATGTATCGGTCTAGGCTGAGAAACAGGAATATCAGAACCGAACAGACGATGGCGCCTCTGTCGTAAGATACTAGAAACACACCTGCAATGAAATTGAAATCACATTAGTTAGCTACAAATAAGATAATATTCACATGTAAATATGACTATTTACAGGTACTGGTTGAAGAATTGAGTGTAAACATATCATCATCAAATACGTCTACTTACTCCCAAACTGCATTTACTCTGGAAGATTTATTCAGCAATCACAAAAGGTTTCACAGGAAAAGAGGTATTTGTCTTCCAACCAATTATAACGACATACCAAAAGTATATTCGGATCCCAATATGCATAATCACCATACAAAGCTATATTCATAGCTGGTTCTAGAAGCTGCACCTCCAAGCTTCTTTTAACCATGTTGACGAGGGCCCTTCAGGAGGTAAAACCAATTTGGGAAACGTATTACGCCAATTTTCCTAAACACCCTGACGTTGAATGTATGTGGATATTGAAAAACTATAATGGGTACTAATATTTGCACCCCTGTTGGGTGACGTATATCTGTTCTCTTATGAATATGACTTTTGCAGGCGCTTTCAAAAACCGATCGATATAGAAGATCTTCTCGCTGTGGATAATCGCTATGTAAATGACGCAGTGAAGGATATATACATCCACCTTCACTGTATTTGAAGGAAACTACAGCTAGCCCTAGAGGCACATCATATTTAGACCTATATGTCTATAAAAATGAAGCGGGCATTCTCACTATTCCAGTGGGACCTGCATATGGCGTATGTATATCTCGCCTGGTAGCATTTGCTATATCCTCTGCTAAATGTGACGATTTTAATCAATGTCATAAAACATTGTTGCAGAAACTTATAAACGAGGGCTATACCACCAAGGGCATCCACTTTCAAGTTTCTCAAATTTGGCGATACATATCGCATGCTGATAGCAAAATACGTGCATTGCGAGCAAGATTTATGGCGTTATGTTTCGCAACTTGTGTCTAATCCCGCTTAACCCGAGGCTAGGGGGCGCATGAACCCATGTACTTCAAGATCCTCATGGTGCTCATATTAACAGTCACAATCAAAGCTTGAGTGAGAAAAATCATTCTCTAGATAACGACTTTGTCAATATATGAATTGTCAGTGCATTTTCATCATAGCTCTCTAGATTTGTTTCTAATACCGCTTATGCCGGTGCTAGGGGCCGTGTGGTCATATCATTCAAGTTGCCACATGAACAGGTACAATAAAAGCGTACCTGAGATGCCAGTATGTCGGCACCTCTTCCCATTTCCCTTATATGTGTTGTAATTTTTACCTGTATATGGCGAGATTCTGCTGGACGACGTTTCGTCCCCAGGCCCGCCCCCTGTACAGGCCTTTTGGTCTTTGATATATGTTGGCATTTGTGGGAAGTTGATGCTGGGTCGACATCGGGCCTTACAGACTAGTATTTTGTGTTAAATGCCGTCGTTTTCATCTGACAACGATACAACCCACCAATTACCAATATACGAGTTGTCAGAGGATTTCCATCATAGCCCTCTAGATTTGTATTTAATACCGCTTATGCCGGTGCTAGGGGCCGTGTGGTCATATCATCCAAGTTGTCACATGAACAGGTACAATAAAAGCGTACCCGAGATACAACACATATCACGAATCGTTAGATTCTTGGTATGTGCTTTAGAATAGGTTAACCGGAAGACTATACTGTGAAGTCATGTGGCTCTGCCAGTATGTCGGCACATATTCCCACTTCCCTTATATGTGTTGTAATTTTTACCTGTATATGGCGAGATTCTGCTGGTGGACGTTTCGTCCAGGCCCGCCCCCTGTATAGACCTTTTGGTCTTTGATATATGTTGGCATTCGTGAGAAGTTGATCCTGGATCGACATCGGGCCTTACAGACTAATATTTTGTGTTAAATGCCGTCATTTTCATCTGACGACGATACAGCTCACCAATCCCCAGTGTACGAGTTGTCACAGCGAAACAACTCACCAATTACCAGTATACGAGTTGTCAGAGCATTTCCATCACAGCTCTCTAGATTTGTATCTAATACCGCGTATGCCGGTGCTAGGGGCCGTGTAGTCATATCATCGAAGTTGCCACATGAACAGGTACAATAAAAGCGTACCTGAGATTCAACACAGGTCACGAATCGTTAGATTCTTGGTATGTGCTTTAGAATAGGTTAACCGGAAGGCTATACTGTGAAGTCATGTGGCTCTGCCAGTATGTCGGCACCTCTTCCCACTTCCCTTATAATAATTTACAACGAATATTACAGATTCAGAGTACTGATCAGCGATACGGATTTGATATTTTTGGAAGATCATGATGTCTTGACGGCATCATTGAACTGTTGGCCACTTCTTCCTTGCAGGAAACTAGTCTATGCTTATGTGTACTGTGATTGTCCCGGATAAAGTAACTGCAGTGGAATACTGGCCCAAACCTACCACGGCGAAGCAGTTGAGATCGTTTATAGGTCTGTGCAGTTACGATAGGCTTAGGAAGTTTGCACAACACGCAGCATCATCTGATTCTCTCATCGCCTGCACACAGAAAGGAAACTTTCAGTGGTCAGCAGAACAGGAGACTGCTTTTCTACACTTGAAGGAAGCACTCATATTGCCGCCGGTCCTTGGGATGCTCCCGGGGTTTTTGTAGCAATAGCCCCTCAGGAATTCTGTGAGAAAGGGGGTACCCCAGATTGAACCACATGAAAATATTTCTAAACTTTATTAGGGTTCGTATCTATGATACCATGTTGTTGGCCGCCTTATTTTCTACAAACGGGCATATGGCATTCGCTTGCCAAGTTTGTTTCATGTTTTACCATTGGGGAAAACGCGAAACTGAGGCGCCTGTTGGTGATGTTGGTGTTGTTAGCTCCATCTATGTAGACGGGGTTTGTTTACCGCGCGCAAATTTCACAGTAGGTAGGTGCAAATATCCGGTAGGTTGACATACTGTTTTCTTTCCCATTCTGATATGCCCATCAGACAAAAAACATGGTCAGACTGTCTTGTGGAATTCGCTCTTACAGATTTTTTCTGGATTTCGGATGGACATACCTTTTCAGAAAATATATACATGTAATGGTTATTTAACGGTCTTTTGCAATATTTCAGCTTCCGAAGGCACAACCCGCTGTAAAAATCCAGCTACACTGAATTATCCCCGGAGCGCATCCATGGCTTTGCTGATTTCAGTAAACCGTTTATTCTCGAAACTGATGCTAGCCTCATTGGGCCCGGGGCTGTACTGTCACAATCACAGGAAGGCGAGACACGGGTAATCGCATATGCCAGCAGGGGGTTGCGCCCATCGGAGCAGAATAGCAACAACTACAGCTCGATGCGACTGAAATTGATGGATTTGAAATGGGCGGTGGTGGAGAAATTCAAGGACTACTTGATGGGTCAGTCGTTCACCATATACACGGCCAACAACCTTCTCAGTCACTTGACCACAACTAAACTAGGTCAACTGAGCAACGTTGGGCCTCTCATTTGACCAGCTTCTCGTTTGATGTGAAATGTCGTCCGGGACGACAAAACCAGAACGGAGTCAGTCTCTCGAGGAAGCGTGGAATGCCCGAGGAAACGGAAGAGATAGAGGTTATTCTTTCGATATTTGCACATATGACGCCTTTAACTCTGGAAGTGTATACAGCAGCCAAAACAGAGTTTTGCCAACTGTCGCAGAATGCCATTGCTACAATGCAAAGCATCGCAACTATCCCATCGTTGACTGGACCAAAGTTAGCTCAACACCAACACGCCGACCGCAGCATTGATCTCCGTCTGACTTGTTGTCAGAAGGAGATAGGAGTTGTCAGAGCATTTCCATCATAGCACTTTAGATTTGTATCTAGTACCGCTTATGCCGGTGCTACGGGCCGTGTGGTCATGTCATCCAAGTTGCCACATGAACAGGTACAATAAAAGCGTATCTGAGATACAACACATATCACGAATCGTTAGATTCTTGGTATGTGCTTTAGAATAGGTTAACCGGAAGACTATACTGTGAAGTCATGTGGCTCTGTGAGTATGTCGGCACCTCTTCCCACTTCCCGTATATGCGTTGTAATTGTGTAACGTAGACGTCCTGAAGGCAACGAGAAAGCGCTCAGCGCGGATGAAGCCAAACTCCTACTAAGACAGTGGAAACGACTACAAGTTGACAGCGATGGTGTTCTATGAAAGGGTTACGAACCCTGTCAGTGGAGAAACTTTACAAGTTGTTCTTCCATACACCTTGTGTGAAACAGTGATGCACGGTCTGCATGATCAGGCAGGTCACCAGGGCCATGAACCTACCCTGTCACTAGTGCGCCAGCAAGTGTATTGGTCCAGAATGGAACGTGACGTTGCGGAACACTTGTCAAAAGTGGACACACTGCATGGTGGCTAAACTTTCTCAGAATGACAATGAATGCTCTGCAAACAAGACGGCCTCTTGAAGCGCTTGTCGTGGACTTAGAGTATTGGTATTAGAGAAAAGCACAGGCTGACGTGAGAATGTATTGGTGCTCACAGACATTTTCACAAAGTTCTCACATGCAATACCTACACGCGATCGGACAGCTGTCACGGTCGCGAAAGTGCGCACCTCGAGCAAGAGCAACACTGAATCTCTGAGTAGGACAAAGGGTACTTTACCGCAACCACCTAGAGCGAGGACAAAAAAAATAAGGACAAAGGGCGACGCGAAGTGTACCAGATCATTCGGTGCAATGGACCTGTGATAACGATTGAACCAGCCAATGGATCTAACACGGAACGAAATGTTCATCGGACTGAACTACGTGTGTATCCTCAACCGATTCTCGAGGACCCCTTGTGGGGGGCCTAATCGTGTATTTGCGCTTAATCGTGTCAGCGCCAAATCGTGTAAAAAAATTGCGCCTAATAACGTGTTGCGCCTAATCGTGTAGGAAATGTGCGCTTAATGGTGGAACTGCGCCTAATCGTGTACGAAATTTGCGCTTATTTGTGGAACTGCACCTAATCGTGTACGGGATTTGCGCCAATTTATGTAAATGCGCCTAATCGTGTAAGGAGGCTGCGACTAATCATGCAACTGCTCCTAATCATTTGAACCATCTTGCGCCTAATTTTGCGTTGTGCCTAATCGTGTAGAAAAATTGCTCCTAATTGTGGAACTGCGCCTATTCGTGTAGGAGATTTGCTCCTAATTGTGGAAATGCGCCTATTCGTGTGAGAAATATGCGTCTAATCGTGGAAACGCGCTTATTCGTGGAAATAATTTTGCGCCTAATTATGCGTTGCGCCTAATCGTGTAGAAAATTTGCGTCTAACTGTGGAAATGCGCCTGATTGTGTATAGAGGCTGCGCCTAAACGTGCACAACGTGAAGACATAAGTAAGATGTAAAGGACGGATAAGGTCAACTTTACCTACTTTTGTCATTTTTGGGGAGGTCACAGGGAGGTCACGGGGAGATCACGTGATCAAGAGGTCAAGGTCGCTATAGTTCCTGCACTTCGGTCACGTGACCTTTGGGGCATGTATTCCTCCGCGGTGATACGGTCTGGTGGCGATGCGGTCGCGGGAAAATGCCTCCGCGGGCAGAAAGTACTCCCAAATACGCGGGGCGCCGGGGAAAATTCTCCGGCAATCTTCGCCAATCTTCGGGATATTTTGGGGGCGAGGGGGCCCCCTAATGGACCGATTGGGTCGAGTGAGGTGTCAAAGTGAAGCCTTCGTCAAGGGCGATCAAATCGTGGGTGAGTGCATGTAAATTGAGGAACTGTCCCGAAAATATCAAAAGCGGAACACGGACTTTACCCCTATAATAGGCGAAAACCCCTATTCAGCAGGTCCAAAAAGGGCTTATATCGGTCTCCGGCTTGTCGTGCCTGTCCATCAAGTCATGGGTGGGTGTATGTAAAATGAGGACTTGTCTCCGAAAATATAAGAAAGCGGAACACGGACTTTACCGCAACAATAGGAGAATGATTCGAACATTTGCATCTATACGGGAAAATGCCTGTATGGGGTATGGGGGTGGTCATTTTTTGTGGATTTTACTATGGGTTGTGGGGTCTTGTTTTGTTCGTCTCGCCACGTAAAACACGATGGGAAGGGTCTCGGAGCTGAGCGATGAAATTTTTCGAAAAATCCGGGTACTGGGTAGGTCTGTATATAGGCTCATACTAGCTCAGTGGATAGGTCCATACTGGGCAATCCACATGTTCATTGCGATATAGGTTGTGGGATCTTGTTTTTGCACGTCTCACCACGTAGAAAACGATGGGAGGGGTCTCGAGGTTAAGCGGTGAATTTTTTTTGTAAATGTCCAGGTACCGGGTAGGTCTGTACATAGGCCCATACTGGCTCAGTGGATAGTTCCATACTGGAAAATTTACTCCTGGACATTGCGATATGGGTTGTGGGATCTTGATTTTCACGTCTCACCACGTAGAACACGATGAGCGTTGTCCCGAAGTTAAGCGGTGAAACTTTTCGAAAAAGTCATTGCGCGCATGCGTAGTGGGTAAATAGTGCTGGGTGAACGTTTTGGGGTCTAGGTGAGCCCCTAGTGGTCCGATGGTGTCGTATGGGATCTTATCTTGAAGCTCTCGTGGAAGAGCATCCGACTTGTCTAATGTATCGTCCGTTTTCATTATTCTGCGCATGCGCAGTCTGGTCGTTGTATAGGAAGCAGACATTCTGGGGGTGCGTGGGGGTGTGTTTGGAGTAGAGATGGACCACTATTGGTCCAAATGGGTCGTGGGAGGTGTCGAAGTGAAGCTATTGAGAGGTAGAGTCAGAATGGCGTATTTTTTATTGCAAGTGGCGTCAATCTGTGCATGCGTGTAGTAAGTAAAGTGGTCATTTTGGGGGTGCGTGGGGTTATGTTTGGGGTAGAGAGGAATGCGTCGTGTGTGGTGTCATTTTGTAGCTCGCGGGGTGTAGACGCCGACTTGAGGCATGTCCACGTCGTCTGTGACGTCAATGGTGACGGTACACGGTACACATGACGATCCTATTACTCCAATTATCAAATGAAAGCTCACGTCATCAAGAATATACTTCAACGTTTTACTTTACCTGAATATACATATTTGGTCCATACGCACTGAAATATGTTGAGCAGACATTCTCGAGAGTTAGATAAGCCATACTTCGGAAGGTGGTGCATAAATATACCGATACTTAGTTTGTTGGTAGTAGTCTTTTAAGTATTTTTTATTGATTACTGACACAATTGTCGCAATTACGACAATTGTGTCATCAGCAGTTGTCATTTCGCCAGCAAATGTCACACCTGCATTGTGACAATAGCAGGCGACACTAAAAAAAAGTGGTAACGAGCATATTTCCGCTTATTTTCACAAGTGGGAATCAGTAATTATTTGAGACAAACATATATCGCACAAGATATATGAATAAATCTTTGATATACTTGCAGTAGCAACTACTAATGTTGCAGTAACTACTACTCGACCTGCACGAAAAGAGGTTTACACCTATTGTAGTCATCGAGTTTTAAAATAAAGATCATCTATCTATCTATCTAATGACATAAATGTGGTAATTGCATCATCAGTGGTTCACACTGCATGCAGAGTCGCCAGCTAATGTCGCAACTGCGGCAATAGCGGTTGAATGCACGCAGAGAATTTCGACAATTTTGTCATTAGCAGTAGTCGCCAGCAAATGTCACAACTGCATTGTGACAATAGTAGGAGACTCGGTCACTAAAATAGTGGTAACGAGAAAGTTTCGGCTTATTTTCACAACTGGGAATCAGTAATTATTTGAGGCAAACAAATGTATCACACATGATGTATGACTAAATCATTGATATACTTGCAATAGCAAACACTAATGACATAAATCCTAATTGCCTCATTTTTGGTCGACTATGCATGAATCGCCTGCTAATGACGCGATTACGACATTAGCTGGCCACCTGACAACGACACAACTGTGTCCTTAGTAGTTCCTCCCGGGAACGTATCCCGGTGCCATTTGATTCTGTCGCTGGAAGGTATGTAAAAATTGCCGTTCCAAGGCACCAGCGAACTGAAACATACAAAACTATCGTTAGACTGTGTTTTTCAAGTCCGATTCTGTGGTTTATATTTTAACAGTCTGTATTACATTTCCAGAAATGCTAAGATTATTTTTGGTAGGTTGGTTAACAGAAAAGAAAAGCACCGGTATTAGCAATTATGTAGGAACCAATCATTAATTAAACTAGCATTGACTGTGAATAGACTTATATCAGATATTTCTTCTATTAAACATGAGCCACGCTTGATGCAGAACTGCAACTCTCACCTAGACAGATAGAGGAAAAAGCCAACAGTTCGGTAAAATAAACAATCTATAATTCGCAGAATTATAGTTCATAGTATACAGGTGTATCTAGACAAGTCACTATTGGCATGACTTCACCCCTGTGGCTCTTTAATCTAATTTGTTCATTCACCATTTTCATGAAATATGTTTTTTCTCCAAGAAACATTAAATCGCCAGATTTTGACACTTTCCCGAATTTAATATTCCAGTTATGTAGACCATCAGTTGAACCATAATATGGAAAGATTCGCCAGTTTACAAAATCTCGTTAATTCTAAAAAACCTCGAGTTCGGCGGAATTCCGATTTTGTGGGATAACTTGTCATTACGAACTTTTACACGACATATAATTCCAAGGCGACTTATTGGGCAACTACTGGACATATATTATCTAGAAACACCCACACACAAAATTATTTTTCGTCAAAAATACACAATATTCATTTTTTTTATTATTTCCAGATTTTGACGAAGGTTTTGATTAAAACTGTACCACAAGTGATACCTCCCAGGGAGGTAACACGTAGTTAGTTGTACGTTATAGCAGTATATCCCAGTTAGTATTAGCAAAAATCGAGCACATTCAGAAAATGTCTGTTTATCTTTAATACTGTAGCTGTTGTTGTAAAATAAATTAAATCGAGCACATTCAGAAAATGTTGTTGTAAAATAGGTAAAACGGTGATGTGTAAGAACTTAACCTCGAAATATTCAGACCCAACATGAATCCAGAAAATGTTTTAACCCTATCTGGCCTGGGCGATTTGGGGTGTACCGCAGCGTGTGGGGGAGGGGGCTAAATTGCTCCCACCCCTATATATTTTCGCTATCGCTAAGGCTAGAGGGTTGAAACTTACCACACTATATCTTTGGGTCAAACTCTACCAGAAAATGTAAAAAAAATCAAAGATGTCCGCCATGACGACGTCACTGTGACGTCATTTTCAAAAAGAGCATTTTTGGACGATTTTTCGATCAAAATCTTCGATTTTTTTTATTTTTGTTTTTTCTTCGCAAAGACTGCATGATAAATTAGTAAATAATAATCTGATATGAAATAAAATAAGTTTTACCCACTTTTCCGTACAGAAAAGCAAAAATTGTGAAGAAATAAAAAATATGACGAAAGCATGACCTTTTCTGGTACTCCACATGGCCGCCAGTTTGAATTTACCCATGATCCTCTGCACGTGAGGTTATGCAAATAGGCTCAAAATGACCCCCATATGATAACCTATAATCTCACGAAGTTTTAGCTCTCCATTTTTTGACGTTCCGGAGATATCGCAGAAAGTTTGGTGGGAGGCATTTTGCCCCGCCCCCAAATCAGGGAGTGTTTTTGGTGATGCTAAGACATATGTTTCAGCAAAATGCATAGAATCGCGTTGAATCAACATGCTGAATTTTTGCGTAATTTTTTAATAAATATGGCGAAAACATCACTTTTCTGATACCCCCCTATGGCCGCCATTTTGAATTTACTCATGATCCTCTGCTCGGGGGGTCATGCAAATAGGCTCAAAATGACCCCAATATGATCATCGATGAAATCACTGAGTTTCAGCTCTCCATTTGGTTGGGGGGGGGGGGGCAGAAAGTGCTCCCCCCAGGCCAGGTAGGGTTAATGTGAAAGGTAACCTCAGAGAATCTTTAAGTCAGATCTTCCCAGGATTCGCTCCATAATATGAGAGTTACAAAATGCAGATGTCCTTGTGCCTATATATTTTCGCTATGTTTTTTTTTCATATTTCAAGCGGGCTTCTGATATTCTAACAAATTTTGTCATGACGAGATCGAGGAAGCCTATAAGCAGCCTAGCTATACCTGTACCGTTTCAAAAGTTGTATTTCGAATTTCCGCTAAATGGTAAAACAGAACCACCAAAGGAGGCATTTTCACGAAGAATATTTACCGTGTAGAAAAGGCGACGATCTCAAACGTTTTAAGATGACCAAATGTTTGTTCTTTATGTACTATAAAAAAAATTCTGGTTTGAAGTGTCGCAGTATGTGTACAGGAAAGACCACTGTTCAACCCACGGACAATGTTCTGTGAAAATCAAAATTCCGTTTTCAACCTAACATGCAGGTAGATATGTTTGAAGCTTACTTATCACAGGTCCTTTACACAACAAAGAGACCGTTATGTCGGTTTACATGAAATAATACAATAGAGACCATAGAGAGCATTAATTTTTATTCGTATTAAATACAATTCTCACAACGAAAACACAGCAAATGAAAATATTTCTGTTATTGTATATAACCCTCCGAAGCATGGCTTATCTAACTCCCGAGAATGTCTACTCAACGTATTTTTAGTGTGTATGAACAAAATACGTATTTTCAGCCAAAGTAAAACATTAAGTACATTCTGGATGACATAATCTTTCATTTGATATATGATTTGGAGTGATAGGATATTCTTGTGTACCGTGAGCCTGAAAATCGAGTGCAAAACGCACACCGAACCGATGGAAGTGAGAAATTACAACCCAGCTCACCAGTTTGTTTTGTTTCGATACGGACTTGGACAGCTTTGTGGCGACTGCTGTATAGGTTAAATGACAGATAAATAATGGCGTTATTCGGTGGGCTATGTAAAATTTCGCTTACTCTTACATCTTTGTTGCATCTGTGCGTTAAATTTTGCTGAATGCCAAAAAAACCTGCCATACTCCGACAATTTGGACGGAAGTATGCCTTGTTTTACCTCCGGAGATCGCAATTTAGAGCGAAACCTCCTGAGAATGGCATTTTGATTGTCCAACGTGAGCACGGGCTCTAGCGACGCCCTATCCGTGATGGTAAACGGTTGGTCAAATACCCGGATGTTACTGCTCGGGTAAAAGTATCGAACTTGGTCTGTCTTCTTATGCTGCAGCACATAATCAAACGCCAGATTCAACTTGAAGGCCGTAGTTTGATCGTTGAAGATGGCTTTCACGTACTTGAAGAGCCGAGACAGGTCCTCTAACCGGAAACTGTAGATGTCTAGTAGCGGGCGATGACGGTGGAAACATCGTCGGATCATGAACCAATTGTCCCTGTAGATGTCACTTAATCGATGGGCGTCCGGTAAGAGATCACTGGGGGCATCCACTGGATCTTCCTAAAAATGCTCGATGTCGTCAGGCGTATGTGGAACAGTATCACTGGGGTCCGGCTGGATATCTAGGCCCTCCTCGACTCTAGAGAAAAGCAAACCGGACATGGGCTTGGTGCTCGGCAAGTGTTGGGTGGGTGGTGTATCCGTACGTTTCATCTCCCTGGGATCCACTTCAGTGGGACTGACCTTCCTGCATGGGCTCCTCTTCAGTGGGAAGTGGTCGCCCATGCCGTGGTGACGGACCATGAATCAAACGCTGATGCCATCTTAAACGATTGAGCCGTTTGAAGAGTTGACCATATTCATGACATTGTTCCGTCGCGCCCTCGTGGAAGGGGGCGTTCGTGGCGCCGTAGAGCATCTTCCCGATTAAATGACTGTGCGCAGTTTATACAATTATACCGTGCACCGTTTCTAGCATTGCGTTATACAATATATGTCCGGTATTATACAATATCTTTCAAGTATTATACTATATTTGCCCTCTATTATGCCATATCTGTGCTGTATTATACCATATCTGTGCTGTATTACACAATATCTGTCCTGGATTATACCCTGTGCTGTGTTATACAATATATGTCTGTATTATACCATATCTGTAATGTATTAGACAACATCTTCCCTGTATTTAAGAAATAACTGTTAGCTTTCCATCCTCTAACTGCTCAGATAATGGACGGTAAAATGGAATTGGCTATTGTTCTTACACTGTCCATGTACAGGTAATCTATCCATATGAACCCTGTCCGTGTACATGTACGAGGTAGTTTTTGGTCATTCTAAACCGGAAGTGACGTCACACACCCGGATGTAAAAACCCGGATGTAAGATGAGGTCCCGGATGTCAAAACCAAAAGTACCCGGATGTAAAACATGGAAAAAACCGGATGGTAGATGAGTACACGGATTTCTGCGCATGTGCACTGAACTGTGTAAATGCCGTCATTTTCATCTGACGACGATACAGCTCACCAATCACCAGTGTCACAGCAACACAGCTCACCAACTACCAATAAACGAGTTGTCAGAGTATTTCCATCACAGCTTTCTAGATTTGTATCTAATACCGCTTATGCCGGTGCTAGCGGCCGTGTGGTCATGACGACTCTATAACGAATATTATGGATTAAGAATACTGATCAGCGATACGGATTTGATATTTTGGAACATCATGATGTCTTGCCGGCATCATTGAAAATTGTTGACCGCTTCTCTCTTGCAGGAAACAAGCCTATGTTTATGTATACTTTTGTCTTTTTGAATTTGGTGCTAATACTGTTATATGGAAATGGAATAGGTCTTTGGATTATGGACGCGGATATTCTCTAATGGACGACGGCTGGATTATGAATGACGGACTAGACGCTTGTAATCCAAGTTGCCACATGAACAGGTACAATAAAAGCGTACCTAAGATACAACACACATGACGAATCGTTAGATTCTTGGTATCTGCTTTAGAATAGGTTAACCAGAAGACTATACTGTGAAGTCATGTGACTCTGAGCAGTTAGAGGTTGGTAAGCTAACATTTATTTCTTAAATGCAGGGAAGATATTGTCTAATACAGCACAGATATGGTATAATACAGGACAGATATAGTATAATACAGCACCGATTCTGTATAATACTGGACAGATATGATAAAATACAGGACAGATAAGGTATAATACAGGACAGATATGGTATAATACAGAACATATATTGTATAGCACAGGACATATATGTTACAATACAGGACAGATATGATATAATAAAGGACAGATATGGTATAATACAGGACAGATATTGTATAATACAGGACATATATTCTATAACGCAATGCTAGACATGTCACAAGTGCGCACCCAAGTGTACAGGACAGCGATGCGCTGATTGGTTGGAAGAACAACGTAAGAAAGTTCTTGTGGGCTGCGGGCTTATAAAAGTGGCGGTAGGTGGGAATGTTCAGCATTTTCTGATACGCAGCCGACATGTTCTCTTGTTCGAACTGCCTGAAGCAATTTACTCGCCAAGAAGATTTGCGACGGCACGAGTCCTCCATCCACAACGGCGCACGGTATACTTGTATAACCTGCGCACAATCATTTAATCGGGAAGATGCTTTACGGCGCCACGAACGCTAACTCCACGAAGGTGCGACGGAACAATGTAATGAATGTGGTCAACTCTTCAAACGGCTCAATCAGTTAAGACGGCATCAGCGTTTGATTCATGGTCCGTCACCACGGCATGGGCGATCTCTTCCCACTGAAGAGGAGCCCAGCAATGTCAGTCCCACTGAAGAGGATCCCAGGGAGATGAAACGTACGGAGACACCACCCACCCAACACTTGCCGAGCACCGAGCCCGTGCCCAGTTTGCTTGTGTCTACAGTCGAGGAGGGCGTATATATCCAGCCGGAACCAGGTGATACGCCTGACGACATCGAGCATTTCCAGGAAGATCCGGTGGATGCCCCCAGTGAAATCTTACAGGACGCCCATCCATTAAGTGTCATCTACAGGGACCAATGTTTCATGATACGACGATGTTTCCACCTTCATCGCCCGCTAATAAACATCTACAATTTTCGGTTAGAGGACCTGTCTCGGCTTTTCAAGTACGTGGAAGCCATCTTCAACGATCAAACTACGGCCTTCAAGTTGAATCTGGCGTTTGGTTATGTGCTGCAGCATAAGGAAACAGACCAAGTCCGATGCTTTTACCCGGGCAGTATCACGGATAGGGCGTCGCTAGAGCCCATGCTGGACCAAGTGGACGAATTGGATATCTTGGAATGGGCCCAACAACAGCGCCCCAACACCCAGTGGGTCGTAGAGAGGGTGACCAATGTCACGTTTTTCGTTACCAAGCTGACTGACCACCCCATCGGATGAATGTATTCACCCATGCACTGATAGATACGCAAAATGCGCAAACAACTATTTGAAGATATGTTGCCTAGAATACATCTAACGGGCAAGAACAAATAAGGCGGCCTCTGATTGGACAAGAGGCAACTTGTATTGTAAACATACCCAACGCGGCTCCCCCAGCTTAGGTATGATGTACTAGAGGGGATAATAAAATGATTGACCTGTCATCCTTGTTGTTGTTGTTGTTGTTGTTGTTCTCTCACCGGTCTACATCATGGGCATTAATGCTTAACGACAGGTTTTGACGGGCGTCACTGCATTTCGATGAATTAGTGTTAATCTAGACTATCTAGAAAATCAGAGCTTCAGGGCTAATTCACCAGGGCGGTGAAGCGTTAAGCTTGGCGTTGGCAGGTGTTGATACAAGGTGTCACCTCAGATGACCCATATGGACCAATAGTGGTCCATCTCTACCCCAAACACACCCCCACGCACCCACAGAATGTCTGCTTTCTATACTACGACCAGTCTGCGCATGCGCAGAATAATGAAAACAGACGATGCTTTAGTCCAGTCGGATGCTTCAAAATAAGACATTCAGAGCTTCAAAATAAGACTTCATACGACACCATCGGACCATTAGGGGCTCACCGAGACCCCAAAAATGAACCCAGTGACTTTTTTCAAAAAAAATCACCGCTTAGCTACGGGACCCCACCCATCGTGTTCTACGTGGTAAGACGTGAAAAACAAGATCACACAACCCATATGGCAATGTCCAGGAGTAAATTTCCCAGTATGAACCTATCCACTTAGCAAGTATGAACTTATATACAGACCTACCCGGTACCTGGACTTTTCGAAAAAATTTCACCGCTTAACTTCGAGACCCCTCCCATTGCAAATGTTCGAATCATTCTCCTATTGTTGAGGTAAAGTCCGTGTTCCGCATTTTATATTTTCGGAGACAAGTCCTCATTTTACATACACCCACCCATGACTCGATATGCAGGCCCGATAAGCCGTAGACCTATATTATGCCCTTTTGGACCTGGTTGATAGGAGTTTTCCCCTATTTTAGGGGTAAAGTCCGTGTTCCGCTTTTTATATTTTCGGGACAGATCCTCAATTCACATGCCCCCACCCATGATTTGATCGCCCTGGTCGAGCGCTTCACTTTGACACCTCACTCGACTTAATCGGTCCTCTAGGGATCCGTCTCTCCCCCGAAATGTCCCCTAAGATTGGCGAAGATTGCCGGAGAATTTCTCCCGGCTCCCCGAGTATTTGAGACTACTTTCTCTCCCCGGAGGCTTTTTCCCGCGACCGCATCACCGCCAGACCGCATCACCGCGAGGAATACATGACCCCAAAGGTCGCCTGACCGGAACTACCTGAACTATAGTGACCTTGACCTCTTGATCACGTGATCTCCCCGTGACCTCCCCAAAAAATGATGAAAGTAGGTCAAGTTGACTATATCCGTCCTGTAGTACATTTAGGCGCAGCCTCTATACACAATTAGGCGCATTTCCACAGTTAGAAGCAAATTGTCTACACGATTAGGCGCAACGCATAATTAGGCGCAAAATGATTTCCACGAATAAGCGCGTTTCCACGATTAGACGCATATTTCTCACACGAATAGGCGCATTTCCACAATTAGGAGCTAATCTCCTGCACAAATAGGCGCAGTTCCACAATTAGGAGCACTTTTTCTATACGATTAGGCGCAACGCAGAATTAGGCGCAAGATTGTTCAAATGATTAGGAGCAGTTACATGATTAGACGCAGCTTCCTTACACGATTATGCGCATTTACACAAATAGGCGCAAATTCCGTACACGATTAGGTGCAGTTCCACAATTAAGCGCACTTTTCGTACACGATTAGGCGCAGTTCCATCATTAAACGCAAATTTCTTACACGATTAGGCGCTACACGTTATTAGGCGCATTTTTTTCACACGATTTAGCGCTGACACGATTAGGCGCAAATACACGATTAAGGCCCCCCACAACCCCTAGTACACATGGGAATGGTTCATGAGAAATGCGACAATTTTCGGCCAATCATCAAAGCAACATTCTATGTATATTGACCATTCAGATCACTTGTTTACCACGACCATGGCGATCATGACAACAGATTCGAAAACACCTCAGTTGCTTGGCCGGGGGAATATTTGGGTGGTAGGCCTATATGAATATTTATATTATCAATAAATTATGAAAATTAAGAAATGTAAAGGAAAGATATTTAAAACAAATATCAATCTAGGTAAACAAAGATGGTAAATCAGGGGAATACCATCTAGATGTAATGCTATGAAAACTTCATGCGAAATGTTCGCCGATATTCTAGGAGATCCCATAACAAGCCAGTCACGACAATTTCTACCTTTTCTTACTGACATGATTGACGTTTAGTTCACGGAGATTAACATCTTCGCACAGCACAATCCTTTGATATTTTCTCCCCCTAACATAGCCAGAATTTTCGGCGGGAGTAAACTCTTTGATCGTCACGGTTTACCCCACACAGTCTGGAAATGATGCCATATTTGAATACTGTTTCAGGATAATGTTTATATATTAGACCATGTGCTACCGTGTGTAATTACTGTTGGTGTGATTTTGAAATTGTATCACCAAGCAAGTCACCTGATTGGCTAACAAATGTAGTTTCAAATTCGAACAGGATTCACATAGAGCTGAAGTCAGATATAATATTCCGTGATAGTATATCTGAGTTTACTGAGATTGTACCAAATATATGCTGTGAAAAAAGCTAACTGTCGTTTCGTTGATATATTTTTTTAAATATACTACTAAATTTAGGTCAAGGGATTACGTCATCTTGTGATTTTCATGCCGAGATCTATTCCATGACTTGCACAAAATTCAAGTTAACTTAATCCTTTAACAAAGAGCTGCACCGATAGTGCCCACAGGTGCTTTCACATAGTGGTTCGTTCATTGACTCTTCTCTGTCTCTGTATTACATGGGGAGGGTGATTAACTATTGATCACTGGAGTAAATATGATAAATAGGCTATTGATCAAATTATCTTACATTGTAATTCCAAGAAAGGACCATTATGCTTACATGATTTATGAAAATTTTGGCAACTTCAGATCAAAAATAGTCCAGTTATCATAGATTAAAAATATTTTCTAGGCTAAAGAGAGATGGAAACGAACTGTGTCCCAGTGCACCTGCCGGTTCTATCAGCACAGCTCTTTGTCAAAGGATTAACCTGAATGTTGTGCAAGTGGGGGATTGTCTGTACATATAGTCAGATTGAAAATGTGTTTTAAACATGCAAAATATTTTTTTATAAATTTGGTGGGTGATGATAAAAAACATCTAGTCTTAATGAGCATAACAGTAAACGCCGTCACTAAACTGGTAGGCGTAACACAGGCACCAGACACCCCCCCCCCCCCTTATTTTTTTTTTTTTTTTTTTAATTTAGAGAATATGACATTATTTTTTACAGTATGAATTATCTCCAATTCTGTCACTAGCTCTGTCAATTGCAATATTTTAGATATATCATTATCATGTTACCGGTACATATCCATATGAATCTTGGAATATTCGATGGAAATAACAAGATACATGTAGTCACTGTGTGACAAATCGGGTCAACATGAACTCCACATCGGGAGCCTCAGCTCGACCGCTCTGAGCTGAAAACATGAAAGGGACATCGTGATTTCCCCCAGAAAGTTTGATCAAAATAGTTCTAAATTTTAAGCTCAACTGGACTGAAGATGTGATTACGAGAAATTCTCAAGTGCATGGCACATGAAACGATCAAAACAGCCGAGTAAATACCGGAACAAAGAAAGATCTTTATTCTTGGGATCATCCCCAGAGGAAATCTCCGCTGTGTTTTAAGTCGCACGTGTTGTTGTTGTTGTTGTTGCAAATGCCCGGATGCAACGTCGGCGAGAGTGCAGCGTTTCGTTGGAGAAAGACCCAGGTTTCGTTGGAGCACGGAATACGTTTTTGCTGTTGAAAACTTTCAAAGACAAACTACCGGGGGCAGTAGATTGTAGAATTTACAGTTTTATTTTTGTCGGGAATAGCCGAGGTGTGCCGAAATCCTCCATGGGAGAAAGGGCGGCCTCCAGACCTTAGCAACTCCTGAACGACAAGCTCCGCCCCCAAATGAAAAGTGATGTGAACGGTATGGTTGGATTGTTGTTGTTGTTGTGTTTTCACCAATATAGGCCAAACTACTGGCCCCTGCGGGCCCAGTTTGTTCGGCCTTATTATACGTTGTCCATTAGAACTGGGCAAGACAATTTGTATTACATAAAGGAACTAAAATCGGGCCATCTTAGTCGTCTACTATGGAGCTTGTCAAAAATCAGTAGCAAGCTCTGTATCAATTTTCTTTTTTTCTTTTTGGCAGCGTGTTTGACAAACTGAACTCCACAAAATGGCTATCATTACCAAGTGATATTGATAACATATCAGGCTTAAAATAATTTTGTATTTATCTCCAGATAAAACTCAATTATAGCTGTTTCGTATACCGGAACTCAATTCCATAGGGTGACGTCATAATTCATTCATGTTCAAGCGGACAAAGTTCATTTAGGTCTTATATCCCATGCTCTGTCAAATTGCTGAATGCTATCTGCACACATGGCTAAGACCTTATATGGCAGTATTGTCATTTGTGCGAATATATATAATGACATCACCCTATGGGATTGACTGTTTGTACATGAAACCAAGGGGAATTTAATATGAAGGGTATTTACAAAGTTATTTCAAGCGATATTTATTGTCAATACCACGGAGTAATGATAGTAATTTCGTAGAGTTAAGTTGTTATACACGCTGCAAAAACAAAACAAAAATTATCCAGAGCTAACTATTGACTTTGGACAAGCTCAAATGTGGACTAGAATGGACAGATTTTAGCAAAATCGGGACGTAATATCCTACCATACTCCAGGATTTTTGTTCAAATAAAATTAATATATGTAAAGAAAAAAGCTGACGTCATTCATTTATATAATTCTAAGACGGTATCTGAGTGACGGAAGGAGCGGGAATAGCTTGGGATTGCTTATTCATATGTATCAATTCAGGACCAACTGTCACAGTTCGGTATATCGATGTATGATATTACCACGATCGAATGCACTTTTGATGATAAATTGATAGTTGGAACATGACACTAATATAATATCTATTCGTATCTCTGAAACAAACATTGGCGAGTATACATTCAGGGTCTTGCATCAAATTAATTGATTTCAAAACAACCAATACGGGAAGGTTATGCTAGATTCCCGGTGTATTTCCGTTGAAAACTTGCTGCCAGTCATTACTCAGTAACATAAAAAGATGTGTCAAATAATAAAATTTCATTTTAGGATCGTACTTTTAGACATTTCGTTAATTTTGGTCAGTAGGGGCAACCATTCCATGTGAGTAAATACAAATAAAAATGGTTTTTTTTGCCAGAATCCACGCATAGACACTTCTTAGATGAAACTGAAATTTCAGAAAATGTTTTGTATGTTATAGAATTCTGATTATCTCGGGATTTGAAGCGGCATTCTACGGATATATTTTCGTCAAAAAGATTCAGTTCACTACCGGAACTATGAAATATTTGTTAAAAACGCTTGTATGGGAAGATAGGGTTGACCCTAACCTGTGTATTGTCTTCACTTTTATTTATATGTAAAAAGGCTGGTTTCGGGTTATCGGAAAGTTAGAACGTGTGATATAGGAGACTCAATCTTAATAAATTAATATCCTATCAATGCTCCCCAATCGTATATGTCGCTATTTAGGATCTTACTGATTTCAATTGAACTTGGTGTTCAGAGTGCCCAGGTCATGAATATTTAATAGTCTTATGACATCACGGCCGCATTTTAACTACATTACTTGCAGTCGAGGAGGGGGATAGGGTTATGTGTCCGCTTTAACCCAAGGTTTATACCAAGGTCCAGTTCATATTTCTACCCCGCGTCATGGTGCCAATCTGGCGGGAGAGCTGCAACATCAGCAGATACGCCGACGCCGTGGCGCCTGGTTCGGCTGAGTCAATGAAAAAAAAAACCCATTACGTGTCCGTGTACCCTTGCACAGTTCAATTTTCGTTTTTCGTTGTTGGTTTCTCAAAATCAAAAATTGAAATTTGACAGTGAATTTCCAGAGATCTATAGTGTAGTGAAACTCTCATATCTTTTCCCCTACTGGTTTTCCATACTATGCTCCACACCTGCCTATACAACTCGATTTTGCTTTCCATACTACCAAAAGTGACATCATAAGCCTTGCGCGTGCGCAGTTAAAATTGGCGTGTCAAAGTTAAAATCCAAAAACCAAAAACGGACAAGTCGATGCAATTTTCAATATTTGATTTTCATTTTTGTGCGAAGTAAAACGAAAACCGAAAATTGAAAATTAAATGTCAAATTTCAATTTTTGATTTTGAGGAACCGAAAACGAAAATTGAAAATTGACGGTCAAATTTCAATTTTTGATTTTGAGAAACCAAAATAAAAAACGAAAATTGAACTGTGCAAGGTTATATACGGACCCTGGGTGTTGAGAGCCTTACTCTCGTGGTCGCTTGTTAGAATCTCGCATGGGACTCGACCAATTGTCATCACTAGAATCTGTGCTAGATACTAGGATAGTGTAGTCCCAAAATAACGAAAATAGTCTTTCTAAAAATGTCTCTGCATGTCTGCTTTCATCCCGCTGTTGTCTATAATTTAGTCTAGCTGATGACAGATTAAAAAAAATGAGAGAAATATTGCAAAATGACTCACCCAAATTTGCATGCAGGCAATCTCATCATTTCTGAGAGGAATTCCAGTATCATCAGCGAACTGAGGATTTATATCGACGCTCGTTGAATTCCAGGGGAACATTCGATCTTATCCGATAGAACACACACAAGTGGCCCATATGCTCTCACGGCTGGCATTAAAAACCGTTGCGTCAAACTTATGCGTACTGAATTGTTTGCTTCATACAACCATCACCTACATGTAGATATATCACTATAGCTGACTGAACACACAAATTGATACTCTTGTGTAAGTCAATTAACAGTTCCTTCGCATGGCCTCGTCAATACATTGTCTCTCGAATATGCAGCGCGCGTGCGACGAAATTAACACTCTTGGGGAATTCTAGGGACATAATTGGCTTATATATTAACATTATTTAACGCGCTTTGCACATTAGATGTTTCCTAATTTAATAACAATAGTCCTTCCCAGATTGCTATTAGTTTTCAATTAATAGGTCCGAATTAGGGCAGGTGGGATATGGGCAATCTCAGTAAACTCAATATGAAATCGTGGATCATTATATCTGACACCAACGCTGTATAAATCCGTGCGGGGGGACGGCCAGGTCGAACCCTGGTGGGCGAAAGGGTTATTCCCCCCCCCCCCCGGATTTTGATATCGACAGCTGCTGCTGTAATAGTCTCCGCGCAGTGAAGCATGAAAATTATGTAAAGGCTCTGAAAGAAACCGCTGAAATGCTCCAGATCACAAGAAATGGAATTCAAATTGTTAAGGTGGTATGGCCCGGGGCCCCACTTGCGTGACGCGCCTTTGACACGTATGGCTATGAGGGTATTTGGGGACAACCCCCCTCCACCCAGGTCAAATCATCTTCCTAGGCAACGGTTTTCCCAATAAAGTTCTTTTTGGGATATTGCGTGCTTTTATTCAAAGCCTCTAACAGCCACCCAATGTTTGAAGCTGGGGTGGCCAACTGGTTTAGAACGCTTGCGTCACTGCTGGCGATTTGGCGTCCACGGGAATGGATCATCCAGCATGGACTTTTGCTTTATAAAAAGTCATCCTCGAAGTAATTACATATAAATAATGTTACCTCTAAAGTGGCGTTAGGATAGCCCCACGAATAAAGTACATGACCTGATTTTTCATTCTATTTAATCTTTTTTTTTTCAAGAAATATTTCAAGCATAAAAAAATAATTAGCTTGATTATACGAAGATCCAATCAACCCTGATCATTTTCCACAACGAATTCGGATTTCTTTTCCCTGTCACAACACGTTCAGCTCCGAATTACATCAATTTTTGACGTTAAATGAAATACATATACCCTTGACTAGTGAAGATGTGTTCGGTTGCGTGATAACCATATGCTACGGAATCATTGGCGCATTATGAATAATAGCGTGCGCTCACTGTGTTTAAATACAAAAATATCCTGTCTGAAACCTCATAAAAAATTCACATTCTCAACAGTGATATCTTGCGTGATACGACATCTAGATAGAGCAAAACAGTATACATGAAAGCCTTTCCTTCTTATCCAGCTTTGCTTTCTTTCGCGAATTCCAATATTAGTACTGAGAGGGCTTGTTGGTGCCATATTATAAAACGTCTAATTTTCTACATGAATCGGAGAAAATTAGACGTTTTATAATATGGCACCTAATAGCCACCTTACTTTTCCCTTTATCATATCCCGCTATTTGCGTTGAAGAGGGCGATTTTAACAGCCTGATGCTTGTGGTGTCGGTGTGCACATCCCAGGTCATGGGGAGAATCAGTGACCTCAGCCCCTCAGACAGCTTGTCGTAAGAGGTGTGGGCATTCATTCCGCGATTCATCTAACACAGGGTAAAATTAGCAAGAATATGCTTTAAACCTATTTCCATTTTAACGCTTTAATGTAATCTGCCACCGTAACATCTTAATATTTTATGACCTTTAATGCTATCTATTCGTTTTTATTGCTATATTGGTATTTTCACTGTTTATGTACATAAAATACTCATATCTATGTAACCTCTGTACACAGACTTATTCGAGCAGATGGAAGATTAGCCTCAAGTTGGATAACTTTGTATCTGGAATTGAATTAGAGAGTAGAGGAGAGTGGAAATAGCTGACGCACTATTTCTGACACTTTCGTATATGGTAGACTGGCAAAATGTACTATCTGGCACCAGCGCACTATTAATTTAGTTACTTGTTATGTATTAGCATAACAAAATCACCAAAAAAAAATCAGAAAACTACCGATGCATAAATCCACTTGGCATGACAATATTCACCTTGTGGGACACTAACTGTGAAAGTTTTGACAGATATTGACCATGGAATTTTCAAAATCCCGCCACTGACAGCTGAGTGGTGCTACAGAATGTCATTCAATTTGTAAACAGGGAGCCTTCTCACCCTTCACTGATCATGTCTCCATCCACTATGCTTTTCCCAAAGTGGCCCAAATCAACACCAGGAAGTACAGTTTGAAGCGTCTTCCGCAAGTTGAAATATCAGATGTATCAGAAATGCTGAAAAATCGCAGCTCATAAAATCCAAAAAGATCTGCTCTCAAATTTCTAAACAATATAGGTCGTGGGCAATGACCCGGAAATGATTAACTGTAGTCTGATGCCATCTCAAACAGGAGCGAATGATCGCTTCGTGGCGTCATTGCTCTCTAGAAATAGGGGGTTCCCGATTCAGGTTATGCGGACATGCTCTCTTATTAAAGGAGGGCATGAGCTCGTGATCTCATATCGTTCTTCCAGGTCAAACAAGCGCCTCTCTTTCCTTTGGCCTTGAAATACTATCTTGTGTTCCCAAAACGGAACAAGAATATACCTCAAATTGGGCCAGAAGATAAAGCGAAAGCGATTGGTTAACCAGGTCAAACTAAACAAACAGGAAGTGGCAATCATCTAAACTCTAACGACGTAACCCCGAAATACGAAGAGTTACGTAATCAATCTTCATTTTACTGACTGGCAACTGGCGATTTTAAATCAATGGAATTGCATGGAATCAATTTCGTCTGGTCGAATCTCCCCATACCCAGTTTCATTCGTTATGATTTCATTTTTCTTGTCTTGGTCCGCAGACGTAGTCACATTATATAATCGGACGTTGGGCATAGAATTCCAAGCTGCGATGTTTATCCCAATTAACACAATGCTGCAATCGATCTCAAGAAAGGCCTCCGCATTCATCACCGTAATATTGTCCATGGAAAGGACCATCGCGGTGAAATTCCCCGTAATTGTCAAGACCACGTTGTTGAATCGACATTCGCGAAAAGTTTTGGCGGCGATGTTCGCCTTTCTCGTATTATTTTTCCTCCCCAACATTTTCTCCTTCGACGCCACCGTCTTGCCAAATACGGAAACGAACGAATCGATGCTGGTTATACAGCCGACAAAATTCTTGGCCCTCATTTCCATACCTCATGGCCTTGGGGGCCTAGTAATTTTGCGGATACTGCCGATGATATTAGTTGCTGTTTGTAACGTCATTATAATAACTGAAGTTAAAAAGTCTAACGTTAATCGTAAACAGATCGCGAGGAATAGCCGTAAAGAAACGAGTGTTACTCGTCTGCTTCTCTCCATTTCAATCATGTTCTTCGTCTGCACCACTCCGGGTACGGTTATGGTTCTTTTCTTTTCTTCCCTGGGTAACTTCGGTTTCAATGAGAGGGAGCACTACCATTTTCTTGTCGTGAAAAGCATTTCCGATGGTTTGGATGTTATAAATTCGTCTGTCAATTTTATATTATACATGCTTGCAGGTAAGACCTTTCGTGAGAATTTTGTCCAGACGTGGCGGTGCGCAAGAGGCTAGCAGCCATAGCAGGTACTCTCTAAACAACGAGTGAAGAGTTAACTCAAGTAAGAGTGGAAATTGATCCAAATCAGGTTTGAGTGAAATTCAATCATGCTAGAGAGAAATTTGTCCAAGTTTGAGCTGATAAATCACTGACATTGAGTGAAGTTTATTTTCACTGAGCTTGAGTAAAACTCACACAACTTGAGTTGAATTTTTCACTCGATTACCTGCGTAAGATCAATTTCCATTCTCACCTGAGTGAAATTTCACTCAAGTGTTTTTAGAGAGTAGAGGAGAGTGAAAATAGCTGACGCACTATTTCTGACACTTTCGTATATGGTAGACTGGCAAAATGTACTATCTGGCACCAGCGCACTATTAATTTAGTTACTTGTTATGTATTAGCATAATAAAATCACACAAAAAAATCAGAAAACTACCGATGCATAAATCCACTTGGCATGACAATATTCACCTTGTGGGACACTAACTGTGAAAGTTTTGACAGATATTGACCATGGAAATTTCAAAATCCCGCCACTGACAGCTGAGTGGTGCTACAGAATGTCATTCAATTTGTAAACAGGGAGCCTTCTCACCCTTCACTGATCATGTCTCCATCCACTATGCTTTTCCCAAAGTGGCCCAAATCAACACCAGGAAGTACAGTTTGAAGCGTCTTCCGCAAGTTGAAATATCAGATTATCAGAAATGCTGAAAAATCGCAGCTCATAAAATCCAAAAAGATCTGCTCTCAAATTTCTAAACAATATAGGTCGTGGGCAATGACCCGGAAATGATTAACTGTAGTCTGATGCCATCTCAAACAGGAGCGAATGATCGCTTCGTGGCGTCATTGCTCTCTAGAAATAGGGGGTTCCCGATTCAGGTTATGCGGACATGCTCTCTTATTAAAGGAGGGCATGAGCTCGTGATCTCATATCGTTCTTCCAGGTCAAACAAGCGCCTCTCTTTCCTTTGGCCTTGAAATACTATCTTGTGTTCCCAAAACGGAACAAAAATATACCTCAAATTGGGCCAGAAGATAAAGCGAAAGCGATTGGTTAACCAGGTCAAACTAAACAAACAGGAAGTGGCAATCATCTAAACTCTAACGACGTAACCCCAACGTAATCCGCCATTTTTGAGTCATGTGCTGTTCTACTTCTTCAAAATTACAGACCTATACAACACCTCTTGGATGATACGGAAGTTATTCATATCTGTATCTCCCGTAAGCCCAGGCAATATATGTTTCAGAAGTGGTATGAAAAATCTGTTATTTATCAGATTTTTTCGAGTCTGTTCTCCGCCAGATGAAGACCGAACAGAAAACGGTAAAGAATCGGACATCGCTCCGAAATAATGGAGACACACGATTGTCAAGCCATCTTATGGATGGCGAAGTGTACGCAAATGAATCTGATCGGATATTTGGACTTGTGCAAGTCGACACACTCTCCGAATCTGTTTTGGGTGGAAATAAAACTGCGTGAATGTCTAAGCCTGCCAAAGCTCACAGAGGCTCGTTACAGTTGCTAATTGATTAATTGAGTTGATTGGGGGAGTCTTTTCTTCACCAGCACGACTCCCTCATTTCAACATAATTAATCAGTTTAACAACTAACGAGCTCCTGTTCCCCAGCTTAGATAACGGTGACACTGTATGCGATGCATACGTATAGGACGTCTTATAACTTGGTCTGCAGTTCGCAGTTAGCGGTTCGATATTCAAAAGGTAGCAGTAATTATTTGCCTACGAAACTTGAAAGAACGATATCTCCGCTTCCAAGAGGACGCTGTTCTGAATAACAGGCTGAATCACAGACTGACTGATTTGTGCTAGTTTTTTTTGGGGGGGGGGCGGTGGTATGAGGGTGAAGTGTCGAAATATGGGGTCTCTATATATAACCCCATGCTTTTATATAAATCGACATCAAGGTGTGAAACGGACTTTGGGTGAATCGAGAAATAAACGGTTTACCGCCAAACAAGATACATCAGCATATTCTACAAGTATCACTTTATATATTCCCGTCGTCAAATTAGTAAATTTGTGCAATTTTTTACCTTTGCCCGGCGATCCAAAATCCAACGTAACTGTCCATCAAAATAGGACCACTCCTCTGTAGGTCTAGTCTTTTGCTCATTTTTATGCGATAAAGCATGTCCCAATTGCACTGAACATCGCACACAATATGGCATATAATGTGAATTTCACCTGGTATATAACAACGGGAGGATGACTCGTTGTCTCTGTTAAAACATGGAAGAAAAATATTTTACCTCCATGGTCAAAAATAATCTTTGGGCATTCAAAAAAACATAAAATAAATCTATACTCACATAAAATCTGCTAGAGATATTGTTAGAGATGTGGAGGACAAAAAACATATCTGAACTCGTCCCTCATTCGATGATAACTTTAGGCTAAAAGAGAGGTTTCTCCTCCGTCCCATGTCTCCCCACTCGCGGGCCGTTTCGCAAGCTTATAGACTGAGAAGTGAAAGTAAACGTAATACTGATTAGCGTATTTGTATTAGTACATTTAAAAATATCGTCTGTGTTGTAACAAGGTACGTACTTTCATCGGTTATTGTCTACTGTGTTTGAGGGTTTGAGGTCTGTCCCAGCCTTGATAGCGAGGGGTGACATTAATTTTCGTTACCTGTAGGGGTAGAGGGCTGAAACTTTCCATACAGTATATTTCAGTCGAGCAGTGCAAGAAGATATTACAGTGACGTCATCTTGTCAAAAGTCAGTTTTCGCCTAGGATTATGCAAATGATCTTAAAATGACCACAGTAAGATTTCTGAAAAGTCAGAGAGTGTCATTCAGTGTCAGAGTTTGTAACCTTCACAACTGTCAGTGTATATCTGAAAGTAGGAGGGTTACAATCCGATGCTATGAGAATGGAAACTGGCAGTCATCTTTGGTAGGGTTTAGTAGGGCAGGGTTTGGTAGGGTAGGGCAGGGCAGGGCAGGGTAGGGTAGGGCAGGGCAAAACAGGGCAGGGCAGAGCAGGGCAGGGCAGGGCAAGGCAATATAAAGCTGCCAACGCTCACATACTGCTTCGCCAAGTAATATTAGGGAAGAAAATGATTCTATATCTGCAATATAGTGTGCTGCCGTGACTTGTTCATGTTGTATATTTAACTTAATTGTTCATATAATTATCTGTTATTACATGTATGTAACTGCTTATTGTGAATGATGTTAAAATTAGAAATGTGCCCTATTCCCCGTAGGTTTTTATAATGTCATAGCCCGAGGAGGTCAGTCGACCACACATGTGTATAACATTGTGCAAGTTCCGCAGTCTATTTTAACAAGTGATTCCACTCGTGATATTGCCGTCAAAATGTCAATAATACATTTCATCTTCTCGAGTCAGTAATCCAGTCGTGATATGTTGGTCGTGATATATTTGGGTGTAAACTATGTAGAAAAGTGCTGTTGAAATGAGGTATTAAGAACATAGCGTAAACGATCTCTGGCGCTACGTTTTTTAATGAGTGGCTAATCTCAGAAGGATAGTCCAGAGATAGAACTCTTTAACCATAAAAGGCGCGAAACGACGTCATTGCCTACGTGACGTCGGGCCAAGGTTAAGCACCGGGTGATGCTTTAACACTGACTATACCGCAAAAGTCGGAAAGTAAGCGTCATTTTGGCTTTCAAAATACGGAAAATCCAAACAATTTTGAAGATGTTATTATCTCGGAGTTGAATAGGCATTTGCAAACAGAAGTCATCGCCTTTAAAACTCAGTGAATAAAATAATACAGCATTGCCAAGATATTGGTTCGTTACCTTCCTCGGCGTAACGTCATATGTGTAATGACGGCGTTTCGCGCCTTTTGTAGTTAGAGAGTTCCATCTCGAGACTGTTCTATCAACCTAGGTCTAGGGGTCGTTTGATCGCCATGTAGGCCTATTGTGCATCTTCATAGTATTGTACTATGTACATTATACTATTGAAAGCTACTTGGAAATTCCTTTGTATTGAAGAATGTCAGTGATAATTATTTTACAAATAAAACATCATCATGTCGTACTGCATCTTCTGTTGTCGTGATCTGTTGACCACTTCTCCCTTCAATTCATGAACTAGATAGAAGAAAGTTAAACAACTCTCTAATTTAGGGACCATGCAACATTTATCGATGGGTAAAGTCAGCTAAAAAAAATCCTTGTTCCTTCTAATCTAGGATCAAAAACGAAAAAAATTCCCTATCTGGATCTTTGATATAAAAAATTGTGACCTACATTTACCCGGATTTGGCGAACTCGGATACCTTTCATCTGTCAATTTTGAAATGTCATTACCGACATAGCCCAAGACGGCTATCCCTGGGAACACTAAACTTGCATCATATGGCTATGGCCTAGAAGCCTATCGAATCGGGACCCCCAGAACCGAAGGGTTTTCAGATGTTCAGCTTCGTATTTTTCTTCTTCTTCTTATTATTATTATTTTTTTTGTAATAACTCTTGGTCCTATGGACAGTCACGTAAAAAAGTCCATGCCCTACATAAGGGCGGGGGGTGTGGACGGTGGTATTACGGTGAAGTATCGAAATATGGGGTCTATATATATAACCCCATGCTTTACATACAAATACACCAAGGTCTGAAACGTACTTTGAGTGAAACGAGAAATAAACGGTTTACCTCCAAACAAAATACATCAGCATATTCTACAATTGTCACTCTTTATATTCCCGTCGTCAAATTAGTAAATTTGTGCAATATTGTACCTTTGCCGGGCGATTAAAAATCCAACCTGACTGTCCATTCAACCCGGCACAGCGAGATGATCGCCCGATTCTTTCTCAATTCTGATTTGTCAGTCGCGACAACCCTTCAGCAAGAGAGGTCACACACTGATCAGCTGACCAATCAGAATCGAGAAAGAAGCAGCCGACCATCTCGCTGTGCCGGGTTGATTCGACAGTCAGGTGGGATTTTTATTCGCCCGGCGAAGGTATAAAAGTGCACAAATTTACTAATTTGACGACGGGAACATAAAGAGTGACAATTGTAGAATATGCTGATGTATTTTGTGTGGAGATAAACCGTTTATTTCTCGTTTCACCCAAAGTGCGTTTCAGACCTTGGTGTATTTTTACATAAAGCATGGAGTTATATATGGAGACCCCATATTTCGACACTTCACCGTAATACCACCGTAGGGCCTGTGGTATCTTATGAGCTTGATTATTACGTTTTTCTACGCAGTCGTAAGCTTGATGTCTGTCCAACACCGGGGAAACCCGAGGAATTTCCTTGTGTAAAAATCGAAATCCAAAGCTCTCGGTCATACGAAATTCATTGATGTAGATACAGTGAAATCAAATGTCGTTGTATTGATTACGTTTGATCAAGGTTTTTTATTTTTTTTTTTTTTTTTTTTTTTCGTTTAAGCCCTGGACATAACCACTGGGCATTTATTTATGCATTTGGCCACGATTTTACAATTTTGCCCTTACATTTCCCACGTGACCTGGGAGTAACAGGGCAGCATGTATTCAATTATTGATCAAGATTTCTTAGGAGGTATCATGTACCTATCTGAGACGATCTTTTGCTTCTGAGCTACATAATAAGTGTTATTCAGCAGTGATGTAATTGATAAGACTAACGTGGAGATTAATCCTGCTGGAATTTTCAGGGGAATATCATGTACCCTTTTCAAAAAGGGCAACTAGATCATCGGTGGATTTCGGGGTTTGTCATATGTGAAAGAAGACCTGCATGTTGTCTTTCTGGCAACAATGAAAACTGCAATCTAATTAAAATTAAACCCTATCTTCTCCCTCATTTGGATATGCCGCTTGCAGGATCTAACCGGCTTGCAGTAACGCGAGTGTCAACCAATACCGAGAGTTCTTCATAGTGCTTTGAAGGGAACATAATGGTAGGTGCGTTTTGGTTGGCTCAATCAACCAAATCACACGTCTCGCTGTGATATCTTCTGATTTTGCCGCCCTCCTGCCATGTTGGACCATATTGCGGGGTAGAATTATGAACTGGTCCTTGGAGTAAACCTTGTTGGGTTAAAGCGGAGGCGATGACCTCCCAGACTACAAGTAAAGTAGTTAAAATGCGACCTTGATGTCATAAGACTATTAAATATCAATGATCTGGGCGCTCTGAACACCAAATTCCATTGAAACCAGTAAGATCACCCATAGCGACATATACGATTGGGGAGCATTGATAGGATATTAACTTATTAAGATTGTGAAAACTGTTGATCACTTATCTCTTATAATATCAGCTACAACACGATGAGCGTCAGGTTATCTGTTTATTTTCGTTATCCCTTGGGATAGCTCTACGAGAAAATGTAAACGAAAAAAAATCCAAGTTGGCCTCCATGGTGACGTCACGGTCATGTTATCTTGTTGGAAGTCACTTTTCTCCTATTTTATTATTATTATTTTTTATTTTTACCGATTTTCCTTTTTCTTATATTTTCTCTCAAAAACTAATTGATATGAAAGAGAATAATCGGTTTTGGCAAATAAATAACTTTTATGCTATTTTTGGTAAGAAAAATGCGAATAAATGGACAGAAAAAAATGATAAACACGACACCTCGTAGTCGCCATTTTGAATTTTCCAACGATTATGCAAATAGTCTTAAAATGACGCCAATAAGATTTTCAGAAAAGTCAGAAAGATCCATCGGTTTGGTAGTAGAAACTGGTACATCGCTTTCCAGCATACATGTAGAATTACCTTGACACTTTTGAAAAATGAAATAAAAATGAGAGGTCATCATATACATGTAAGCTGATGCTACTTGTGCTCATCAATATGTGGACCCCTTGTCTAGGCTCGTGTAACCTTGCACAGTTCAATTTGGCTTTCCCGAGACCAAAAATTGAAATTTGACCGTCAATTTTCAATTTTCTTTGTTCAAAAAACGGAAAACAAAAAACGAAAATAGAACTGCGCAAGGTTACAAGGATCGTATAGGATTAACACAGAAATCATAGAGAAATGGAGAAAAATAACAATCAAAGTGAAATTTCGGATAATATACAATTACAGTCTTTTTATGAGGTCGATATCACTGTACTCCATATTAGCGCGCTGGACGGTGAACAGGCTAGGTAAACTGGAATGTATGAGCAGAAATGACGTTGCTCTTACATTACACTTGACCTAGACGCTCCACGTAGAGCGCACTAATATGGAGCACAGTGAATATGTGTTTTTGTGGATCTGAAAAAACTATATTCACCGAGGCCGCAGGCCGAGGTGAATATTGTTTTCGCAGGTCCATCAAACCACATTGACTAATATCAAAAGATTATAATTGTTCTACTCGTAACCTCGCTGAGTACTTAAAAGCAGTTAAAATATAACAAAAAGTAGGCATTTTGCTTTGTTCTCGGCGATCTCGAGCGAAAACCGACGGTCAATCCAACGGTACTCGCTACTTTGACTCGTCATATATTAGTCAAGTCCTGTCGAAATTCATATGCTCTCTATTCAATGAGCATGTTAAGTCCCGTTTCAAGAGTTCAACAACTAAACTGCAAACAGTTGTATTCGTGAATGCAACATATATCTGGGTAGGCCTATATGACGTGGATAATTAACTGGAATGTTCAATGACTAATGTAGGTAACATGTCAGTCTAAGATATGGGACATATGCATTTCCGGAATTTGGTGCTATCTGTCTCAGCTATCTCCGAAACCGTATAGATTCACCTGGTTCAGAGGAACAATGTCAAAGAATAATTTGGAACACTTCTCAGGAATACACAGCTTGAAAGTCCCGGAAATTGAAATGTGATATTCAGATGTATACAGTCAATGGAGGGTTGAATTGGGAATCCCAGTCCCAAACTGAGGATCTGGAGTCACTAAGTTATATTTGGACTTCCAGTCCCATACTGAGGATTTTCCCAATATTGACTTCACTAGAGACGCACAGTCCCATGCAAATTAGAAATCCCAGTCCTTAAATTTAAACCTGGCACCAACAAAGTTAGTCAGACTAGGAACTTGTCACTTATTGGGAATTAGGAATATCGGCCACGTTGATGAAGTGGGAAGACAGTTGTCGCAACTTCGGATTCTCAGTCTCAAAGCACTATTTGGGAAAACTGGTTTCAGAATTCTCAGTTTTACCCTACTTTGGCTGACAAATTAATCATTGGAGTACTTTTTCTTCGAATTCTTGTAGTAAATCCTAAATCCATGTTACTTCGGTCAGAGAGGTACTTCAGCATTTAAACCATTCAATGCTTAATTATTCTAATTGAGATTTTGCCCAGATGATGCATGGTCCGAGATTATCTGGCAAAATAATGGAAAGTTGACCTCTAATTTTAGGCAACACTCATGCATATTCATAATGTACTGTATCTGGTACCAAACAGTACCAACAGATGCACTCAGAGATTTAATTGGCCGAAAATACCACAGAAGTTTCCGCCCAACTTATGAATATTCACGAGGATGAGAAAAATTGTAAGACGGGAGCTATAGAAAATAATTTGTTCTCCTATAATTTTGACCAATTCATTTCAGACAGAAATATTCAGAAAAGGGTGAACAACCTAATACAGTTAAATTCAACATTCTCTAACTTTTAATTTAGGCCCCTTAGTTTGACTCCACGCTACAAAGAACGGGAACGGTTGTCACAAATTGACGAGAACGTCGGACGACAATTACCGAAAACGGCGGTAAACATGCCGGTTTATGAACAACAACGACCAGATCACATCTCAAGAAACTGGGCAAAATATCGCAATTTACGATCATTATTAATATTTATCATAAACAATAAGCACTGTTAACTCTGAGCATAGGAATTTCTTGTTTAAATATCGTTGCATGGAGAAAATTATATTTACTACCGAAACTATTTGCCAAAATTACCCGCCCGAAAAATATCAAACATGGCGGAAAGTTCGTAAGACGTGCCGAAAAAAAAAATATTAATAATTTTGGAATTGACTAATAATTTCTTTCATATGTCTTAATAATATATCGTGAAAACTACATAAAATGCAGAAGATAAATAACTATAACTTATGTTTGAACGAATCTGGGGTCTCTCTTGCCTGTCTTCAAAAAAGATAGGTGGCACTGGTGAAAAATGACCAGGGCGCGAATTATAATTCTAACAGTCCCTATTAAAATTTGATACTGACAATCAAACTACACCTGCACCTAAACATTACATACAAAGAGCTGCACATTTACAGCCGTCAGGTCACAATTTAAATGCAGGTACGTTAACAATATTAATGATAAACGCTGGCTAAAATAGTATCATTTCTCATATATTTCCGTTTTTACCCAGGAGAAATGCCACGCCCTGTTATTTCTATTAAATCGATAGGGTTGTCATGACAAACAAATTTAGTCATATCATAAAACTGTGCGTAGCTGTTCAACAATAAATATACTTTATCAAAGATTACATTATTTACGCGAAATTCTTTTTTATTCATATTCGAAGAGTATTTGAAAATGTCTGAGGTGTCGGTCTCCAACTTAATGTATTAGAACCTGTGGCTGAGGTGTCGGTCTCCACCTCAGTGTATTAGAAGCTATGTCTGGGGTGTCGGTCTCCACCTTAATGTATTAGAACCTACGTCTGAGGTGTCGGTCTCCACCTTAATGTATTAGAACCTGTGGCTGAGGTGTCGGTCTCCATCTTAATGTATTAGAACCTATGTGTGGGGTGTCGGTCTCCACCTTAATATATTGGGACCTGTGTCTGAGGTGTCGGTCTCCACCTTAATGTATTAGAACCTATGGCTTGGGTGTCGGTAGGACCCGCGGCTGAGGTGTCGGTCTCCACCTTAATGTATAGGCACCTATGTCTGTGGTGTCGTTCTCCACCTTAATGTATCAGGACCTATGTCTGGGGTGTCGATCTCCACCTTAATGTATCAGGACCTATGTCTGTGGTGTCGGTCTCCACCCTAATGTATCAGGACCTATGTCTGAGGTGTCGGTCTCCACCTTAATGTATTAGAACCTATGGCTGGAGTGTCGGTAGGACCCGTGGCTGAGGTGCCGGTCTCCACCTTAATGTATCAGGGCCTATGTCTGTGGTGTCGGTCTCCACCTTAATGTATCATGACCGATGTCTGGGGTGTCGGTCTCCACCTTAATGTATCAGGACCTATGTCTGAGGTGTCGGTCTCCACCTTAATGTATTAGAACCTATGGCTGGGGTGTCGGTAGGACCCGTGGCTGAGGTATCGGTCTCCACCTTAATGTGTCAGCACCTATGTCTGTGGTGTCGGTCTCCACCTTAATGTATCAGGACCTATGTCTGTGGTGTCGGTCTCCACCTTAATGTATCAGGACCTATGTCTGGGGTGTCGATTTCCACTTTGATGTTTTAGAACCTATGGCTGGGGTGTCGGTAGAACCCGTGGCTGCGGTGTCGGTCTCCACCTTAATATATCAGGACCTATGTCTGGGGTGTCGATTTCCACCTTGATGTTTTAGAACAGGAGCCGTGGAGCACATTTGAACGTGGGGGCCCTATACCGGCCATGTTAAATGTTGGACCGGTGCTATCTTAAATAGGACTTTTTACATTGTGGTCCAAAAAAGTGGGGAGGGGGGCTAGCCCCCCGCTCCGCGACCCCTGCAGATCCTTGTATGTGGTGTCCGTCTCCATTCTAATCCAAATTAATTTCCACTCGTCCATCTCAATATATTATTATTTTAATCTGACATTATTATTTTAATCTGACATTCATGTGCAGATGTAAAATCGGAACCATGATTCCATGATTCCCCAGACATACAATGAAACATATTTAATAAGAAAGTGAAACTCACCTGCGCCTTTAAGAGATGACCACAAAACCATCGACCCGCCACAGCATCAACCAATCATAACATATAGGCCCACTCCACCAGCTGACTGGACACTGAGATATCAATACGTAAGTTCATAACAACACACGCCTGTTCCTACGAAGTAGGCTACAGATCGCAAATTGTCCGGTAATGAGTCAGTGGGTCCATACGAATCCTTTCGTCGGCAAAATAAGGAGAACCATTGACATTAGAACCTTTATTTTTGGCATGAACGTGCATTAGGGCATTGTTACCAGCAAGTTCTGAGCTGACCGAATTCTGATGAAAATTTGATTTATAGTTATTTTTTTTATTATTTATTGATAGCTCAGCGAGTGCACTGTCATGCCCATTGGGAACCATTGGCTGTATGTTTCACTGTATATATAACACAGTACAAAACGTGATGGGATAATGAAATAGGAAATGCTAATTTTCCATCATTTGTTAGTGCATTTATCTACACTGCTATTACCAGACAACTTGCCATTCTTAATACACACAATTCAGTATATTGTTATAGATATATGTAAACTGTGGCCTTTAACGTGTATCTTATTTCACATCCAAACATTTCATCACAGACCAAATCATGCAGGCTTCAAATTTAGGTCAAATTGCCACTGATGATGAAATATCCTACATCAACCAATTAAGTCAGCCTGAAGCAATAACCCAGCAGAACATAGAAAGATCTGATATCATCCTTCAGATTAGCCTGTGAGCAACAATGATAAAATTTACTGAGGGTGAAACAAAGCTGTCCTGCAAGCCACCCAAGGAATTTAACAGCTTGTGTTGGGACATTTTGTTGGTATCATGTAAGTTGTTTAGTAGTTTACTCATTCAAATCTCCATACCATATTTTCTGTTATTCAACAGACAAATTTCTTTACTGGTTTTAATTGTTTACGTTTTACTGGGTTTCAACTGCTACAGATAGTAACATAGTACTGATACTGTAGAAATGGGTAGTGTGAATTTAATTATTCCATGTTTAGTACAATTTGTTCACATGAATGGTGGAATGTCTGCACTCTCAAATGAAAGTGTGTTATACATGTATAGCTCAAGCATGTTAGGTTTGAGGAACAAACATAGTTGCAATTAAGATATAACCAAAGAAATTTCATGACAATTATCGAATCTAAGTAGGCCCCTACCTAACAAAATTAGCTTAATAAAAAAGGCCTTCCTGGCGTAAGTTGTTTTCTTTTGAGAGAGAATGGTATTTTCTGGGTTAAGAATTTCCTGTATAAAGATAGGTTGTTCAAGGAGGCTTTGTTTTGCCCCTGTTGTGTGCATTAAGGGTATGGAAACATGATATATGCACCCAGAGCCCTGATCTACAGCTGTATAAAACTCAACATCTGGCATTGACGGCATGTTTAAAGGGTCTTAATTTATTTTCTTTGGGTAGAATTTAACTAGATAAAGTAACTTTGATTGTACTTCTTGAATATCTGCCACAGAGTGTGTTGGTGTGTCACAGATTCACATCAGGATTTCAACTTGGGGCTGGGGGGGGGAGGGGGGGGGGGGATTGCCAAGAGCTCAGTGCCTGTCCTAATGCCTACCTTACTTCGTAGGTCCTGTGACGCATAGTCACACTGCCATGTATGGTCATTAGTTCTTCGAAATAGACAACTCGCTAGACAAAAGCGATGCCCCTTGGCAATTACTGATGATCAAGTATAGACTATAAGAATATATTAACGCTCATATCGTTGCGTTTAGAAATTTCCCAATACGACTCATCTGCGACTCATTATCGTCTAAGGTTTCAAAGTAAATCTCTGTCTCAGATCTCAATTAAGTCATAATATAAACATCTAGAGAAGGGACGAGGGACTGCGTCGCGTTAATAGAACCTTTGTTTGGTTATCGTAAAGCCGTTGTGCACAGTTCGCTTCGACAAGACTGGGAGGACGCACCATCCACTGGGATACGCTATGCCCTGTGTTTGCACAAGGCATCTCATTTTCAAGGCTCCGTGGACATACAGAAGAGTACTTCCGATTAATTTTCATCGCTTGTCAAAATCTGACCAGGCTACATATATGCATGAATTATATTGAAAAGGTGCAGATTGTTTCAGAGCTTATTGCCTAGTGTACTGTTACGATATAATCTTTCTACATGGTCGCCTTGTGCAAACACTAGATGATCGGGTGGCTACTTTATCTGTTCCTTATCTTGTTTATTCTGCCATTTGGACCCTGTAACATCGCATTACCTGTGGCGTAACCAACCAGTTAGAAAGGGGGGTGCGACTATCCCTGGACATACGGCGAGGATCCTGGAGCGGCTTTAGGCCCCGAAGCTCAGCGGGGTCTCAAACGACCCCAGGCGCGATCTGAGCTGTTTCCTTGGCTTTTATCAGACTTTGTATCCGACTGACTTTTATCTATAGATTGACGAAAAATAATAGAAGTGCATGAACAGTATCATTTTATGTATTTCAAGTGTGAAAAAAGGGTACTTCGCATTCAATTAGTTACATACATCTAACGATGTCGATATATACATGATGATTGTCGAAGTTGCCATTCCCGTCCGACCATTGCTCTGTTGGACATGCTGTCTCGAGTTCATTTTTAAATTCCTTAAAAGTTCTAAGTAAAAAGTCTTAATCTTGGCCTTTGTTGATGTCTGTTTTTGTACGCTTCAAAGCACACTCGAGTGCATAGGTTGTATAGGTTACTTGCCATTGTTCGGACATTGAATTTGAAGTATTAATTCCATATTTGAAGTCACATACAGAGCACCCCCGCACCGCCCTGGTTACGCCAATGATTACATACGGTAGGCCTACACTCATGCAGTCTAATATGATCCCAGAGAATTTCTACAAATATATCTATATCTTATCACTTTCGGAGTGAATGTTCTACATCATGGACCGGCAAATATTTGTGAACTTCATACCTACATGTACATGTTAGGTAACACAACTGGGCATTTTAGTACCCAGAATCTGTGTAAACACAATGCGCACAGATTCCAATACAAGTTACGCATGACCTCCCCACCCCCACCCCTCTACACACAGCACAGTTATACATGACCCCCCCGGCTCCTTCTCCGAGTTGAAAATTAACCTGCGACCCCTGCCCTCCACTTCCCGTCTAAACTAAATTTCACTGCCCCCCCCCCACCCCCGATCAAGATATATTAATAATGGTTCCTTACAGCATGCACGAGAGAGCCTGAGGGGCATGAACGGAGGGGCATGAGAGAGGGGCATGAACGGGGTTACACTTCTTCACTTAGCTACATGTACACTGTAGCAGCTGCGGAAGCTATGTTTGTTAGCCGTAAAGAGTACGATGGGGGTTACAGGGTGTGAGACAAGAGAGCGATTTGAGGACAGGCTGCACCCACGTCTTATAGGCATTAGGACATGTTTTTGCCAATTTCGAGGTTTATATGTCACCCAAGTAGGTAAAACTTTCATCAAAAGTAGGTCAGCTCAGAACTTGCTGGTAACAGTCCCCTAATGCACGTTCATGCAAAAAATCAAGGTTCTAATGTCAACGGCTCTCCTTATTTTGCCGGAGAAAGGATTCGGATGGACTGACTGACTCATTCACTCACTCACTCGTTACCGGACAATCTGCAAATGACAGTCTACTTCGTAGGAACATGAAAACACAGCCTGAAACAAACACAAGTAACACTCGCTCACCCCCCTCTTGATTTGTTCGGCTTGACATCAGTCATCCTCGCTAGGGTCAGGGGTTTCTCTATCCTAGATTCAGTTGCCTGGCTTGTGGGATATTTGTAGTCGGGTGAATACATTTTCAGTAAATTGTGAAAATTAATAACTATAAAGAAAAACTATTTTTTTTATGTTAGAAGAAATAATAATTATACTTATCAATATTCATAATTTAAAATTTATCTATTCATCTACCGTCAATTATCCCACAAGCCAGGCAACTGTGGGAAAACACTAAAAGAATGTCGTCTGCTGTGCAAGATGGATAAGGCTTCGACTTTGGTTTCGCCATTACCGTATTGTCATCAGTGGGAATGACTGTATTGGAGTCTAAATAGCGCAAAGATTCGAAAGGAATAGCCTAATATTGATTAATTTAAATTTTCCTGAAAATAGACTATATATCCACCACAAAAAAGACTCACAACCCAGGAAACTGTATTTATAGGTACTGAACGATTACTCCAGACCAAATAATTATTCCAGACCAAATAATCCTGTGGGCTCATTCTAAACATGTTGTTACAAAGAAACGACCATTACAAAAAAAGGCAAGACAGGACTGATTCGAGTATTTAGTTCTTTATGTACAAAATGATATCTTCACATGTGATCTTTCTCATGTTATTTAGTTTCAATTTGTTATGATGAAGAATATTAACAATGGTTTCTCTATAATTATCAACACAATAAATTAACGCTCTTTGGTATATTGTCGTATTGGGTACAAAGTGAAAAACAGCATCCAGATAATATATTACAGTTATTTCAGCGAATTCATATCCGTTTATGCAAAACAAGTATTGTTTCTGACCACACAAAAAAATATTTTGTTTGGCCTTATCGGTGCAACCTCTTAGTTTTCTCGCCAAGCATTGGCCAATGAGAGCGCTGAACAGGAAGCGCCTGGTAGCATGTAATGTTTCGGTATTAGCCAATCACAGCCTTTGTTAGAAGGATGCTTCGTAATCTGTATATTTTAAGTGATATGATATCTTCCAAAATACTGTCTATTACCGGTACTAGAGCTTGAACTACATGATCGGTAAGATAGATACACCTTTTTCACAGGACCCATTTCAAAGGACCTGGATTTTATGTTTTATAGTTCAGCTGGGTTACTACGCTCTAGAATTATTCTGACAGAATTTATTATTGTCTACTGATTGTCCGAGAAGAATTCGGGAAACATGAGAAAGTCTTTCTATATTTTCCAACTGCAAGAAGTGAAACTCGGAAGGGTCCGACGCCACGTGATCTTCCAAGCACCAATTGGCTGGGCGAATGGTCGTGACGCCCTCGCCAACAACGATGAGGTAAACTACGGAGTGTGTGCCAAGTCTTTGCGCCATTCGTAAAATATCACTGGAGCATCTTTCCCTGTAGGCGGTCAGAATGAGGACTTCTTTTGTTGAGTTGCTGTACCCTCGAATTCCTGAAAATATAAAATGTCGAATATATCAATAATATCTCCAGAAAAGATATTTTGAACGGCATGCCATATCTCATGTGTCAAAACTATCTCCAGTAAAAGTCTCTATAAGCTTACCGGACCGTTTGATTTCGTGCGGAAGAAATAGCCTGTACATGTACATTATGTTCAGTCTAAGGCACTCGCAGACTGAAGAATTATTAATTAAATATTGTAGAAAAATAATCAATGCTCTCATTCACTGGCTTCGATTCTATCAGATCATATAAGACATCATTGATGAGCTTCTGTCATTGTACCACAAAGCGCAGTTAAGGATGTCCGCTGGTGGTTTTTGACTTTGGCAGCCATTTTGCCTGTTTTTCTATTGGGTTATCTCCCTTCCCTAGGTTAAGAGATGAGGATTTCCTTTAAAAGCCATCTAGCCGAGAATTTTGCACACCAACATCCATCCAATTTGCTAAATTTTGATAGACATTATGATTATCTGCAAACAGTTAGAATATAAGAAAAAGTTAAATACTATTTATATGAATTTTTCATGAAAATGCTTCAAAACTAGGGCTATTCCCTATGCTTTCTGGGTTATCAAATTGAGCATGGGTCAGTCCACTTAACGTTGCCTACAGCTAAAAAATGCACACCAACCTATATTTTTTTCTTTGTTTTTCCTCATAATACACAATTATGAATGCAACAACACACATTATTCAAAAAGTTGATTACTTTGATTTACCACCAGCGGACATCCTTAAACGACTTAAACGTTTTGAAAAACATGTTGGGGAACTTTTATTTATAAAAAGGTAAAACTTTTGAAACGACGGGTAAAACTTTTGAAACGACGGGTAGGCCTACGTACGACGAGTCACAGCCTCAATATTCTGAATATGCAGTATTATTCTATGCAATTCCTATCCATTGCAAACATCCTTCTTCTAGTAGGACCTAATTGTTTACGCAAGTGAAAAATTACCAGCTGATATGGGAAACAAATTTCTTCAACTGTATTGGTAAGCATGTCCCGAAACTGACATCCATTTATCACTGAACACAATGTTAATGGAGAGCAAAAGAACAACAAAACAAAAAAAAAACAACAAAAAACAACCAAAAAAAACCCCAAAAAAACAGGATACTGATCATCAGTATTATAGAAAAGAATAATGGTATGAAATGTGTTAACAACCACGTGACATTAAAGTGACATATTACATTTGTACCAAACTGTATAATATCTCTGTAACCGGATAGAATGTTCCACAGGACCGCGTCTCAAATCAATTAAACAATGGTGATTAATGGAGATTGAATCAATGTTACCACACGCTACCATATATGCTATTCCTATATACAAGAAAAGAAAAGAAACGCTGAACAACTAAGACGAGTGAAAAAAGTTGGGTTTAGAGCTTTCTTGTGTTATTTTCAGAATCCGTGATAACGGCGCTTCTTTCCTTGACTTGCGTATAGGTATAGTATATGGTAGCGTGTGGTAGCAACATCGATTAATCAGAATTGTTTCATTGATTTGAAACGCGGTCCTGTGAATGTACCGAAGAATGAATGCTAAAAAGAAATCGCTGTAGTCGCGACAGCTCGACATAAGGTAAAAAATTGTGTTTTTCGCAATTTTGATTAACCATTTGGAATCTCATTTAACTTACCTAAATTTTCATCGACGATTGTAGTTCTGGCGAAGGAAAGGGCGCTACTTAAGTCGGAATATCGTAGACGTGACACAGGGACTCTTAAAATCTCATCTTGGATTCCAGCTCTGTTTTGTTGATCATCGAAGTCGTGAATGGCCGACGCGCTGGAATCAAAGGTTGCCAAGGCAACGCGGTTGTGTTCTGGATTTGTGCCGATGTCTCTGCATAGTTTACCGATGAGATTGGCTGCCAACGCTTTGTAGTACGGGAACTGTGTCGACATGATGGTCGTGTCCAGCATCACGAGGATGTCACGTGATAATGTATAGCGAGATCTGCTGTCGCCACCTCCGAGACTGTACGACGGTCTGTCGCCCGGCAAAAATCGGGAGAGAAATTTGTCCTCGTCAGGTACGTTGTGAGGTCCGTCTGAAACAGAGACGACAAGAGTTAAGTATAACACAATTCAATACAGAGTCAAGAACCCACCCCCTCTCCATCCGCCACATTAGCACTACTCCAGGCGGCTTGCGTAGTATTGAATATTGTTTTTACTTTACAAATGTGCAAAAGTTTTCCACATTTTTGAACATTTGAAATAAACGTCTATTTGGGTATGTTGTAATCTTTTGTAGGCCCCTACATATGTGCAAACATTTTACAAATATGTGATATAAACGATTAAATACTAAACGGCTGGTCATGAAAGTCATTTCAGCATTTAACCGTCCATTTGACATAAGGTAAAACGTTTTGCACATTCCAACATATGGACAGAAGAATTACACATATGTAGAACGGTTTCCATTATTTCACATATATTGAAAATTTGTAAACATATGTGGAAAAGATATTATACAAGATAATGTATATTATATTATTAGATATTATGTAAAAATTAACTGTTGTTATGTAGAATTATTTATTCAACATAAGTGCAAAACCACATACATTTATACAGATGTAAAATATGTGATATGTGAAATAAATGATTAAATACCGACGGCTTGCCATATAATGCAGCATAACACCATAAAGCGAATGATAAAACTGAAACATGCGATATGTCACGGCACATGTACGCAGACGTAGCCGTGTTGTCCCGGAGTGTACATGTAAGTTCCATGGCGTAGTAGGAACGAACGAAGTCATACGGAGCCGTGGAAGGGACATGCGTTTTATTTATATTTTCACCCTTAGGAAAACAGAATTTTTTTCCTTTTTCTTTCAAAACTTGTGAAAAAGAAATTTTATTTATATTTTCGGTATTCGAAAAAAAACAAAAAAAAACGCATGTCCCTTCCACGTCAGTGAAAAGGGATTTTTTTTTTTTTTTTTTCTGGCCGTCAAAATAAAAGTTTTTCTTCTTTTGCATCAACTGAATTATCTCGGGCCCTTAGATAATTGCCCAATGAGAACGCAGCATAGTGGGCTATGGTACGAGAATCGCAGGCTCTCATTTGTCAATTATCTTGGACCCCGAGATAATATCTAGGGCCCCGAGATAATCAGCCAATGAAAACCGCTTTTGTTCTCCCCTATTCATCCGACCGCCATTTCGCCTTTGTGCTGCTATTCTGTGAAGGTAATACCATAGTTCAATGAAAGCCAAGTATACCCGTCATTAATGACTACTTATGGGGAAACATTCACATCATAGTTGAAGCGGGCCAACGCCGCAAATGGATGATAATTCTATAAGGAAACGATACTAAAGGAAAGTTTTCATTGGCTGATTATCTCGGGGCCCTAGATATTATCTCGGGGTCCAAGATAATTGACCAATGAGAGCCTGCGATTCTCGTACCATAGCCCACTATGCTGCTTTCTCATTGGGCAATTATCTAAGGGCCCGAGATAATTCAGTTGATGCAAAAGAAGAAAAACTTTTATTTTGACGGCCAGAAAAATAAAAAAAAAATCCCTTTTCACTGACGTGGAAGGGACATGCGTTTTTTTTTTTTTCGAAGACCGAAAATATCAATAAAACGTCTGTCCCTTCCACGGCTCCGTAAAGTCATGTACACTTGGCTAAACGCAGACGGAGTTCAGCTGAGTCTAAACCATATCTATGTGTTGTTAACAATAGGTTCCGGTTAAATCAAAGTTCAAAATAATGTGTTCGTATGCCGCCACGGTTACAAGTTGTGTTACAGTTATGAATCATGCAACCACTTGAACAGCACTAATGGAACTTAAAAACCGTTAACATTATATTTCTAACGTAAAAATAATAAAATCTCACCCGAGTCACTTCTGTATTGCTCTCTGCGTCCTTGGCAAGGTCGCCCACCGTCACTGGCCTGTCGTATGATATGTCGTGTCCGAATCTCGAACTGACCATCTCCGTGTTGTCTCCATTCGCTCCAGACAGAGAAAGCGCAATCGACCGGACCTTCGCCACGAGATGCCAAACAAAGGCTCACCCCGGCGAGGAAAACTGTCACTACTAACGAAAACATCATGGCACGTCTGAATCAGTTGTTGGCTGTGGGATGCGGGTTGACTTCTCTGGAATTCCCCAGTCTTTGAGCTTGATTCCACATTTCCCACTCAATTTATATACATTTCCAGGAAATCCCATCCTAACCTAATTCAATAATTTTGCCTATCTCCATCGCGGATATTACTTCAATCTCGAAAAATCGCCCAGTAAGTATTATAGTAAACATCCTATTTCTAAGCCAGTAGCCACACCGGGCGCTCGAAAACAACCAAGAACCAATCAGAATCGAGGTCAGATGCCACGTCAGATGAGTATTTTAGGTCATTAAGATTCATTGAGACAAGTCCAGTTGTCCTGGTTTTTGACTGGCTTATGCATTTGCCAACACATCTGGCGAGAGAACTCCATCGCGGCTGACCTGTGTCAAGGTGTTCTATTACCACGATTAGGCCTATACTCTTGGCACTTTCAACGAATCTGGGTCGGCTGTGCTGTCTTGTAGTAAGCCGACAAAAGTTGTAGCCTGCAGTTGGTCATAAATGGACCATATTGCACCGGAGTTAAAGTGAAGACAAAATAAACCAGCCTCATCAACACAGTGTCGCCAAATGTGTAATAATATATACAATAGTTTCAAAGTCTACTTACAAAACAATCTTTTGCCAGAAAATGTTGTACCGGTACTTAGTTTATTTAGTATGTTGTTGAAAATTCAAAATAATTTAAATCGTAAATGACAAATGTTTGTTAATAAGAAACCTCATTTGAGAATATTTTTTTAATGCTATACGATCACATTCTCGACCTTAAACATTTATCTTGTTTCATCGTACAGTGTTCTTACAAAAGATTTGTGTTCATAAAGCAAGTTTCATTATCTTTACAAGCAAATCTAATTTTTCCCATTTTTTTTATTATTGGTGAAATAAGTTCAGTTGCAAAATGGTGGCGGTGATGTGAAGGGAGAGGGGGCATTGAATACCGGTAGCTGTTCTTCAGCGGCAACTGGACAAAATGGCAAACGGACAAAATGGCCAACGAACAAAACGAAAACGGTCAAATTGGCGATATTTTATTCAACCTATCTTGATGCATCATGCATTCTGTGGAGTATTTGGAGTAATATTTATTATATTTTTGCAATTCAGTGGTGTTAATCAGGAACAGTAATTAATGGGTGAAGGAAAGATCTGCTGTCACCACCTATATGTATACAACCATTACGTACATGTATACATCAGGTAAAAATTGTATTTGCATGAAGCGTGTTTAGCTAAATGTGGCGTGAATATTGTCGCGAGTCACGTGACCAGAAGGTTTCTCGGATACCCGAGGTCCAAGGTCAACACAAGGTCCAAGTTAAAGGATCAGGCTTCATTTACGCCCCGCCGCCCTCCCCCTCCCCTTTTAATCCACATGCCGCACCCATCTCCCACTTCCACAAATATTGGGGGGGGGGATTACGACTTCTTATATTACCCGAGTCCTTCCGAGAGAAAACCCTTTCCATTTTTATAAACAGAGAGGTCTGAATATGATCAGATATATAGAGGTCACCAACATAGGATTAGCCAAAGCGAGGAGATCATTTTTTAAGCATTTTATGAATGAGAAGGAACGGACTTTTCTGTTCTCTTGTGAATACGACTATGTGCAGACGCTTTCAAAAGCAAATAATTTCAAAGCCAGTTCATTCTCATTCGCCAAACGCTCATGATCTTCTTGCTGTGAATAATCGTTATATGAATGTCGCATGCAGTGAAGGATATATGTCCACCTTCAGTGGATTAGAAGAAAACTACAGATGGCCCTAATGACATATCTTATTTAGACTTATATCTCTATAAAACTGAAGCGAGCTTTCTCTCTCGTCGACTTTGCGAGAAAAGAGATGATTACAATTTCGACATTGTAAACTATCCCTATCTGGGCAGTATTATACCTGAGGGACCTGCATATGGCGTATACATATCTCGCCTAGTAGCATTTGCTAGATCCTGTGTTAAATGTGACGATTTTAATCAACGTCACAAAAATTTATTGCAGAAACTTGTAAAACAGGGCTATATCATCAAGTGCCTTCACTCGAATTTTCTCAAATTTGGCGATACATATCGCATACTCATAGCAAAATACGAGCGTAACGTGCAAGATCTATGGCGGTACGTTTCGTAACTTGTGTCTAATTCCGCTTAACCCGGAGCTAGGGGCTGTATGAACCTATGTATATCAAGATCCTCATAGTGTTCATATGAAAAGTCACAATCAAAGTGTGGCTGAGATATATCATATTCTAGATAACGACTTTACAACGAAAATCAGATGGACTAAGAATACTGATCAACGATACGGATGTGATATTTTTGGAACATACTGATGTCTTACGGGCATCATTGAAAATTGTTGACCGCTTCTCTCTTGCAGGAAAGTAACCTAGTTCTATGTAAACTGTGGTATATTCTTTTAATTTGATGCTAATGCTATTATATGATTTAGGCCTTTGAATACTGGACGCGAAAATTCTTTAACGGACGACGGCTGAATATTGAATGACAGATTGACGATCGTATTTCAAAATGGTCACCTTTTAATAATTGTTGCATTCAGCTGTATTTTTATTTATAACATATTAGAAATGCCACTGTTGGTACTCTCTAAAAAAGTCGAGTAAAAAGTTCAATCACATAAGAGTGGAAATATTTCCAATTCAAGTTGAGTGAAATCCACTGAATTTTGAGTGAAATGCACTCACGTTTGAGTGGAATTCACTCGGAGTGGAAAACTCACTCAAGTTGAGTAAAGTTGATTTCACTCAATTTGAACTGACTCTTACTTGAGTGGAATTTCATTCAATTTTTTTTAGAGCGTATATATGCATGGTGCTACCGAGCAAGCCATATAGATTTTATTATTGAGAAATCCATTGAAGGCGGAAGAAATGGTTAGAAAAATATTTTTCCACCGACTTCGCTGACCCATTTATTCTCTCGACCTTTCCTAATTAAACATATCCTCAAACCTTTTCTTTCGAGACCTGCTAGACAAGATAGTGAGTCATTATTTCGGACAAAATAAACGATTGCTCCTTGAGGGTCCGTGTAACCTTGCACAGTTCAATTTTCTTTTTTTTCTTGGTTTCTCAAAATCAAAAATTGAAAATTGACCCTCAAATTTCAATTTTGGTTTTTTGTAATCCCAAAATTGAAAATTGACAATTGATTTTGAGATCACAAAAACAAAAAACGAAAATTGAAAATTGACGGTCAAATTTCAATTTTTGATTTTGAGAAACCAAAAACGAAAAACGAAATTTGAACTGTGCTAGGTTACACGGACCCTTGAGGCCTATATGCGGAAAACTGGACGGAAAAACGCAAGAACATAAGTTTCTGTGTACCCTGTTGATCACCATTCCTAAATTCAGAAACTTCTTCACACCTATAAAACTGAGGGCATAAACCCTGATATATAATAGTTATGATGTACAGAATGGTCAGTGTTTGTATGTCCAGCTCCAGAGTCACGCCCGAAATTTATTAGGAGGAGCAGGGCTGGAATAAGGGCCATTATTGTCTCATATCCTCAGTGTAATCCACTAGTGCCATTAAGATATTAATCGCATGTACACAACACTGTTAAAAAACTGAACATTGAAATGCACACGTTTTTGTAACACTTTTGGAATATGTAAAAGGGTTCAAGTTCGAAAACTAGTATGAAAAAAATATATATTTAAAATATGTCACTGAAGCGTTATCAAGCTCATCAAACTATAGGTCATCTTCAATAAAACCAACGGAATAAATTGTTCACAATATCGCCCAGTGTTGAATCTTGGAAATATTTTGAACAATTTTACGCATAACTGAACAATTTTATATGTTTATGTGGACGCTAGTGTTCCATAAGTGTTGCAGTATACGTGTTCATTTGTGAACATTGGTGTTCAAACAAAGTGACGAGTTGTGAACACGCGTGTTCATATGTGAACACGCGTGTTCATATATGTTCTCTAGTGTTCAGATATGAACATAAGTGATCAGTTTTTAACACTATAAGGTGTTCTGATGGTGTTAGTAAGAATGTGTGTGTTCAGTGCCGTCCAAGCACATAGTTCGATTGTGGGTATACTTGGTGTATCTTAAAAAAAAATGGCCCACTTGATGAATTTCATAGCATTATTTCAACTTATTCCAAAAACCCCTAAAATTAGGCAGAGATGGACGCTTTTATGCGTTCAATAAGTGTTAAGGATATTTCCCAGCAAACACTATCAGATGGTGGCCCTACGATCGCTCTTTCACATCTATAGGGTCACCGCCTTGATATGACTGAAAACGTGTATTCACTCACTCGAATGTACACATTAAAATGCATCACATTTTAGCATTCAAAACATGTATCTTGAGTTTAACAAAGGACAAGCAATAATTTTGTTTCCTTTATTTCAAGATGTCGACAGGCGCCGCGTGAATAGTACGAGTCATAAACCACCATCGATTTTTTGGGAGGGGGAGGGGGTTCAAGATTGTAATAAGGTCTTGACTGTGCGAGAAACTGGATTATGATATATTCTAAAAATATATCCATAACATTTAACCCTCAAAAATATCAAAACAGATTTTTATTTTATCTAAAAAAAAAATAGCGGGGAAAATATGCTGAATTTTTTTGTATATGTTTGAGCGGAAAAGCCGGCTTACTTTAGTGGGGCCGAATATTAGGGACTATAGTTTTCTCAATGCGTGCTGAGCCAGTTTACTACATATAGATTAAGGCCATGTTTTCAGTGGTTTGTTACTATAAGCACATGTGGTATATTGTTATGTTATTGTCATTTGACACTGGGCTGCGAATTGGCTCAAGGATGATGCATATAAGAAGGTCAACCAATCGAAGTAAGGGTAGCGGAAACGACCAATGAGATTTACTGGCCAGCTGGAGAGATCTGGGTCGCACGTGGAAGCCGAAAATAACCGAACCGGATATTTTCCTCTGGGTCGAGAGTATATAACACACATAGTTCATCTCGACTGCAGTAATCGTTGTATTCTGCAGAGATCAGACAGAAAATAACGAAAGAAAAGACAACTTTTGCAATAAGGTGAGTAGTTTAAATATTATGGAGTTTTTGTTAGAAGCAATGGTATTTTCATAGAATGTTTGCTTCGCAAGGATTGTTTTTTTTCAAAACACCAGACAGGGCATTTAAAAGAATAGTAAACTTTAGGAAAAACTGTGTAGTTAATTTATTTAGTTTTTATTCATTTATTTATTTTTATTATTTTTGCTATCGATTTTAACCCAATAAAACACATTTAATGTATGTGTTTATATGGAGGTCTGTTACAACCATTCCATTTTCAAATTCTCTCGATTATTTCGGATAACATCGATAGGAAAGTATTAGGTTGAACATGGGTCATCATTGCTTATGTAGTGGTAAAACAACAATGTATATAGATTACATAATGGGTCTTGATTACGCAAATGGATAACAAATATTTGTTTACAAATTTAGTCACATTTGTCTGTACGTAACTTCTAAAGGGAGCCTATGGTGTGGGAAAAGGTCTTCTTCTAAAACTTCCCCACAGGTAAAAACAGCAAAAACTTCAAATATATACATGAGAGCACCCCGCTACGTTACCGATGAATTAACAACTTTGGTTCATCGGCATGCAGATTTGTTTCTATTTAGATGTCTAGTCGATGTAATAGTGTGCATAACAACATATTTGATTGAAGAGAATGTGTAACATTGAGAAATATCGAAAAAATAATGAGGAATGGCACTCACGGACCACCGTCCAAAGTTTAACGGCTTTTTGCTCGGTTGAATTAAAAATCGGTAAAATGAATAAAAATTACACTTAGGCACTCTTGAAATAGTTCTTTAATTTGGAGCAATTTCTTACCGTTGACATTAGAACCTTGATTTTTGCCATGAACGTGCATTAGGGCATTGTTACCAGCAAGTTCTGAGTTAACGGAATTCTGATAAAAATTTGATTTATAATTATTTTTGTATTATTTATTGATGGTTCAGCGAGTGCACGGTCATGCCCATCGGGAACCCTTGGCTGTATGTTTCACTGTGACCGTTGAAGGTTTACCTGATACGGCATATCACGTTGGACACACCGGTTCTCGTAAAATCACCGAAGTTAAGCGACTTTGAGCCCGGTCAAAACTTGCATGGGTGACCTCGTGCTATACTGGTGGGCTGATAAATGTCCAGCGTAATAGGAACTGAGGGCGATAATAGTTGTCACGCTAATGACTCACCAGCTGGGAAAGTTAATAGTACCCACTGTCAAATAGAGACTGCTATATAAATTCTCTCACGGTAGCACATAATGCGTCTCTCAAATACAGACTTAAATCATATCAACCCCTACTTCGTAGGTCCTGTGACGTTTTAGAGTCGTTTTTTTTTATTCATACACATGTACACAGAGGACCTGGGAACTAAGAGTTTCATCTGCTCCATTTAATTTATTTCATAATTTACCAATTTCCCATTTATTTGCTTTCATATCTGGCACATGGCAGTGTGACTAATGTCACCTCATATTATAACATTTTTCCTCGTTATTTATTTTTCAGTCTCAAGATGAATCTACTGGGTGGTTTTGCGGTCGTGTTATTGTTTGTCTGCATAGAGAACTCTTCTGGTGACTTTTGGGCGAACAGAAAGTCCCACTGTGGGGTGTCCGTTTGGTCTGAGTGGACAGCGTGGACTGGAGCCGCTCCCACCGCAACACGGACCAGGACTCGGACCATCGTGCGGAACCCACGGAATGGCGGCAACGCCTGCCCGTCCCTGCAAGAAACGGTATCACGGTCTGGCACAAGTATGTAAAACGTAGTTCTTTATTTTGTATGCGCTGTTAAAGCGCTTGAAATGCCAAATAAAGGCCTGACGACATGCTGTCACATTAGTAACAAGTAACCGCCAAACAACGATAACGGTATTTTTGTCAAATCGCGGAATTCTAGACTCCCCTAAAACTATGTACTTTTTTATACACAACCAACAATGTACATTTAAACGTACGAATTGGTTGTGTGACACAAATACCGGTACACAATGATGTACACACATCGATGTATACTATTATATGAAAAAGAGGCTCCACCTTTTTCGGGTTAGCAAAAGTGCGTTTTCTTACATTTTTCCAATTTCTTAACTATAAGTGATAGTGCTGTCCATTCATCGAAATGGTGCGAAAACAATAGTTCACGTGTATCTAAGATCCACGTGCATGTATACGACTCGAGATATGAAAAAGACCGAATAATATAGTTGTCCTGACGCACCTTTTTTTATATGTACAAACAGACTACATAATGTTCAACCATACTGTAACACAACCGCCCCACAGCGCATGCTCCATTTCACAGGCTCCATTACCATCCCTGCCACCAATAGCGGAAGTTGACCTTGACTACGTTGCTATGACGTATAGGGGAAACCAATCAACGCACGGTTCAGTTTGAATCCAGCCGAATAACTCCTTTAGTGTTGCACATGAGCGAACTACTTTTCATATGCTCTGTCCAGATAAACAGGGGAAATTATCTCCAGATATTTCTTTTTAACGCTAGGTCAACAGAAGTATTATGCCGACTTGAAAAGTAATCGAAATGTTCGGTATACATCTATTTTACTATATATGATGTCACTTCCGGCGATGTGCGCGAAGGCCTCGAATCCGGTCTAAAAATCTGACTGGTGGCTGGGGTGTTATTAGACCCCCACCGAGGTGGTTGACTGTAACAGGGTATAGAGAACTACCTCTCTAACATGGAGGTAAAAAAGATCGTTTTTGTTTAACAACAAGAACCACTTTTAGTATTTCATCATAACACTTAAAAATCTCCAGGCGATTTAGCGTATTCCTATACGAAGTAGGCTCTCATTTGCAAATTGTTCGGTAATGAGTGAGTCAGTCCATCCGAATCCTTTCGTCGGCAAAATACGACCCGTTGACATTAGAAGCTTGATATTTTGGCACGAATGTGCATTAGGGGACTGTTAACAGCAAGTTCTGAGCTGACCTACTTTTGCTGAAAATTTCTGGTGATTTTTATGAAAATCACTGGTGATTCTGACTTGGGCTGTGTCCATCCTAATATAGGCAGGATTTCAACTGAGGGAGAAAGGGGAGGGGGATTTGCAAGAGTTCAGTTTGTGACGTTAGTAGTATTACATGCCAACTCGTAACAGTGAAAGTGTGTATAGTTTTAACTTTAATTTGGTAACTCTACCAGGCCGGTGGGGGGGGACTTTCTGCGCTGTCTCCGGAACGAAAAAAATGTGGGAGCTGACACTTCGACATTTTATAGTTTATCATATTGGGATCATTTTGAGCCTATTTGCGTAACCCTCCGAGTAGAGGATCATGGGTAAACTCAAGATGGCGGCCACGTGTGATACCAGAAAAATGTTTTCGTCGATGAAAAGTGGGCAAAAACTAGTTTATTTCACATCACATTAATATTTACAATTTATCACGCATTTCTTACGGAGAAATTGCATAAATGAAAAATTCGAGAAAAAAATCTGACCCACAAATCGAACAAAAAATGTCATCAAAGCAGCCATCTTGGATTTTGCTACGTTTTCTGGGAAAGCTTGACCTAAGGGTATAATGTGGTAAGTTTCAGCCCCTAGCTCAACAAAGAAAAGGGTAAGAAAAATAATCGCCATTCGTGTTCCTCCTTTGTGCAGAGATATTAGGACTATTAATTAGAGTAACGAAAATATAAAATTGGTTATTATACATGATAAGGAGTATAAGTTACTTCAATATGCCGATCTTTCAGGGAATCCCTTCAATATGCCGATCTTTCAGGGAATCCCTCCGTTTCCAATGGACATCCATTAATGCATTACTCAATTCTTGTTATCTTCTTTTCAGATGCGTGGGACCAACAAAATGTACCTAAGAAATTCCACAACAAATTCATGACTGGGCATACCCATTATTACAGCTTTGCCAGATCGGCCGGGAACGCTGGTGTAGCCGCTGGTTCAGGAACAGGTGGTACTCTGACGCTCCTACCACGTGACCTCCTCTTCCTCATCGACATGAGCGGTAGTATCAGTGGCAGCGATTGGACAACCACGAAACAGAAGCTCGCGGACCTGATTGAGAGACTTTGTGGAAGCATTGGACGAGGAGTACAAAATAACCGGATAGCCATTGTGACATTTTCCAGTAGAGTTGTTCTTAACTTCAACTTTAAGACTCACTGGACGATAGCCAGTGTCCGACAGGCCATACTGGGCATGCCACAGGACCGACAAGCGACGTGTACTGGTGATGCCTTTGTGTATGCACATAAATACATGTTTGAGCCGGATACAGGTAGGTGTAACTCACAGAACCGCATCACATCTTCTCACCCTATCTAGCTTGATTTTGGCGAGGGTGGTGGGTCTGGGCGGTGGGGTTGTGGGAGATTTATGCCGCGGACCCCTCTATGTATATACCTAACTGTTCCAACGCAACATTGCGTTCTGACTGTCTGATTTGATGGCTGATATTGGAGTCATCCTTCAGGCAAAGAATGATGAGTGAATTCAAAATGGCGGCCATTTGGGGATCAAAGATAGTTGCAAGTTTTTTAAATGTTCTTTGTACCTGAAAAGCTCATGTACTTAATTTATTTTTGCCTAAGAATTCTCGATCATGCTAGAACAGTTGACATACAGAGATGTGACCCATGTTAATTGGGCTTAAGGAAACACAATTAGGAGCGAGCATTTCCCGAACTTGAACAGCTCGGGGAACAATGAATATCAACAAATTGTTCAATTTTATACTCGTCAATTAGTAGTGCATCATTTTCAAAACACAGTAGCTTAGTTTCTTATATTCTTTAATATAATTTGTTTCAATTTGTTCTATAAAAATAAAGGAATACCGCAACCGTTTTGGTTGGATTTAGTAGGCCTACATTGTATGGGGTTGAATGGACTGAATATCACAGTTTTAAATCCAAATGGAGTTAATGAGACAGTTTTGTACATGGCCATGTGGTGTCGTATCTGTAACATACTTTCTGTTTCACTCAAATTTAAGTAAATGGGCACGACGCAGACCTCGGAAATGACTGAAGGCGCACGCCCAACTGGGCCGGCCGCAGTAACGTGAATTGTTGTATATGGACTGCGTTTTCATATTTCTTGCCATGAATTACTTGCTATATATGTTGGTGTATGAATATCTATAACTAATCATAATTAATTATTGATACTTCTTCAGGTATTCGGTCCGCCACAGAATCGGTGAAAGAAGTTCTGGTGTTGACTGACGGGCATTCCAACTGTGGTGCGAATTTAGCGCGCGAGGTTCGCAGACTTCAAGTGAAAGCTTTCGTTTTCGCTCTAGCAATAGGCAATTACGGCACCCGAGGCCGAGCTGAGATAGAGTCTATGGTGTCAAGACCCCTGATAGATCATATCTTTTCTTTAGCGAACTTTATTGAATTCAGAAGAATGGTGGACGCTATAATGCAGTATCCTGACAAATGTGTTCCATTTGAACTCTCTTAAATGCAAGACGAACTCTCATGTCATTACCATTCTGCCAATGTCAGAGTTTGCAACCTCCCAAAGGTCAGTGAAACACCCTCTGATTGCACTGTGTAGGAAAATGCGGCGCGCATGCGCATTCGGTCTGTATCGATTCTGATCGACATGTGATGTGTGGGAGGACGAAAATGCTTCCAGTATCAAATCTTTTAAACGAATTGAAAGTTTTATTCTAAATTATCACACAAAACAAACGCACAAAAGCTACGCCCCGCGAATTCAGCCCCAATGCAATCAGAGGGTATATCTGACAGTATGAGGCATACTACAGGAAGCCATGAGAATGCTCATTTCATATTCATTGAGAAATAATAACGCACATGTCACATGAACGGATCGGTGTGAAGTTTTATATATTTCATCTTCGTATGCCTAATCAGTTCCTGTGCATGTGTGCTCTGAATTCATCTGTGTATATTAACCAACCATACGCATACGTTCTGAAGTCACCTTGGGTGTATTTGCCAACCATTTTTCGTCATAATCCGATGTGTTGATTTCATCTTCGAATCAATCAGAACCGGCCCACGGCAACTCTGTTGGTGACGTCGTTCGCCGTAGCGGGTTATTCCCTTATTATGGAAGTATAGTGGTGGTGACGTAATGAATTCAAACTGATTCGATATAAATGGCGACTCGGATCTGTTAATAGATTCACAACCCTCATTCGAAGACTACTGACGAGCCAATGTACTACGGGCAATTACCGCAGGCGTAGAGATGGACTTGGGATTTGAAGATGGGTTTTTTGCCATGTTTGTTGATCACGGTACAATAACTTATTCGCATTTGACTTTTCACAGTGAAGAACGATTGAAGTTACTGTCTCAGTGCGGAATTAAATATTCTGTTCCAAGTCATTCACAAAATAATTATAATGAGTGGATTGATTCAAACCATATTCTATGAATATAAGTAAATAAAACACTATCGGTATGTAGTACACACTGCGTGTATATGCCTATACCCCATACATGTAGTTCATTATACTGTACATTGGGTTAAGGTGTAAGCATATATACCCGATGTACTACATACCGGTATTGTTTTATTTCTTTATTTTTCTAGAATATGTGATAACAAACCATTAGTTGGCGAGTGTCTTAGATTCTATATCAATCGTATCGAGCTCAGATTCTGATTCTTTTTTATGGACAGTATTATTTCTACAGCTCAATCGCTAAAACAATCGAAATTAATATATAGTAGTATATACATGTAAAGCGTAAAAGCATAAATCAGGCGCCTGGTTTATGAGGACAATTTAGACTGTGGGCGAAATCTATTCACAATTGAGGAAACTTTCTGATTTCCGTCCAGATTATTTATTGCTTTCATTATTATTGCATTTGGTATTTTACGTTTAACAGTAACACAAATAACTTGTCTAGGCTATAATTTATCTCACTTACTGGAGTTTTTTTCTTTCTATGTACAGATTAAAGCAGTCATTGTTCAAACGATTTGCACATCATTGTTTTGAATTATCACTTTATGCATGTTTGAGTTGGTCCTAGCTGTCGAACAGAACAAGATATTTCGATCACTGCCAAAAATACCCTACTTATTTAAGATAATGCACTAAAATTTTCTTGAAATAAGATAATTTTTACTCAAAATAAGTTAAATTTTAAGAAAATTTTAAGATTTTTTTTTTCTTGTTGAAGTAAAAGTTGGAGTGGGGTAAGTATATTTTACTTAAACAAGAAAAATTTAAGAATTTAAGAAAAGTTCTTAATTTTTTCTTGTTTAAGTAAAATATACTTAAGAAAAATTTAAGAATTTTTCTTAAAACAATCTTGTTTTAAAAAAAGTTCTTAATTTTTTCTTGTTTAAGTAAAATATACTTACCCCACTCCAAATTTTACTTCAACAAGAAAAAACAATATTAAAATTTTCTTAAAATTTAACTTATTTTGAGTAAAAATTATCGTATTTCAAGAAAATTTTAGGGCATTATCTTAAATGAGTAGGGTATTTTTGGCAGTGATCATTAACTGGGAAATTCTCTTGTGAACGATGGCTGAACATTGATTGTCAGATCTGACGCCTACCGGTATAGTTAATAACATACGTCCTCTCCATATTCAAAGCATGTTCCCACCACGCGTCTCTGATTGACATTAACTATCAGGCCTCGGGGGCATTAATCAGATCATAGGTGAATATGCAAAGCATACGTCATTGCTCCATGCTTTACTCTTCATGCAAGTATAGGTTAATGTATAAACTAAGCTTGCTGACCATGACATCAACTTTCCATAATGCATATATTGGTGAAGTCCCTATAGCAGTAGTGGGAAAATAGGCCCTGTCTAGCATATCGCTCACATGACAATCAATAGCGTCTGACACACCGATTCTCGTCAGATCTCCGAAGCTATTCAACATTGAGCCCGCTCAATACTTGAATGGGTGACTGGGCTGATCAGTGTCCAGGATAATAGGAAATTTGGGTATGCACTCTCGTGTTCTGGCACATGTAGGCACCGTCGTGATATGAATGAAAAAATGCAAAAAAACGCCGTTAAACCCTACTCACTCACTCACTCACACCAAAAGCATCTCTTCCCTCTTTCCCTGGGTTGATACTGAACGGGGTAGAATGATTGACATTTGTCAATTCCCAAATTCTCCGCTGCTGAATGTATACTCTTATTTCCGGTTTCATGGTGTCATTGTGACGTACATATAGTCTGCCCATTTTAATTAGTCATCTACTTTGAAGCTTGTCAAACTCTTATTTAACTCTTATTTAACTCTTCATAATTTTTTTTCTGTACAAAATGACCACCAGAACTCCTTGATATCGATAATATATCAGGCTTGAAATAACTTTATTCTCTCCACTACGGTTATTTCATGTACCGGGCCTCAAATAAATAAGGAGACGTCAAAATATATTCGTGTTTACTAGCACAAAGGTCAACAATGCCGTGTACGGTCATAGCGGTGTGTACGGTTTATCATTCGGCTATTTCACTGGTCATAGGATATAAGTGACACTCCAACGGACCGCCTGTTATTACCTTATACAGCATCATTGACATTTGTGCGTGTGATCATGAATACATTATGACGTCTCTTTATATAATTGAGACCGGGTACATGAAACAAACTCACTGGAGTTTTATATGTAATGAATTACAAAGTTATTTTCAGCGTGATATATTGTCAATATCACGAAGAAATGGTAGTCATTTTGTAGAGTTCAGTTTGTTCCACACGCTGGAAAAAAGAATATTTATGCATAGTTAACTATTGATATTTGATAAGCTCCAAAGTAGGCGACTAATTAAAATGAACAAACTTTAGATGTGTATTTGAGTTCCGCCAAATGCCCCATATTAAGCGTGATCCGTACGTCTTGGCTTTGACGAAGTTTGTCTGACAAAGTATAGTAGGATCATGTTCAAAATAAACCAGGACAAAGCGTTTCCGATTTTGTAGAGAAATTTTGATGTTCGCGTTTTTTAATAAATACATATATTGGAGAAGCAGTTGCTTTGTGGCTATTACTGCTGTTTAAAGGGGATTTCCAACTACTATAATTGGGTAACTCCAGCAGATAAGCCATTCTGCACTGAAGCTACTGATCCGCCACGTTTAAGTGATTGTTTCGTATTACTTTGTTCTTCCGTGATCAGCACAGTACGTTTCAATGCATTACTCACGCGATCAGTCCGGGAGGATACTTTAAAATCCAGTTCACCAGCTCGGCGATGATTGTCTTTAGCATTCAATCATACCTGCTATTAATCTTCTGAAGCTGTACACTTGAACTGTGAAACTGGACTGAAAAATCCCTGGTACCATGCAAATTTCTGCGTATTGCCTATTCATTTGTGTTCGTTTGTAAATTGAATACAGACTATATGATATCATACGGTTAAGGTACAAAAACAGTTTTACTTTTACTCATACTGACCAATTCTGAATAGTGGTTAATGTTTAGACACACGGAATGAATAATCTCAAAAATGTAATTATATCCATATCGTCTTTGCGGAAGAGAGCATTTTATTTCTATCAGTAATTCTGATATGACCCCAATTAATTGCCATCGGCTGAAATGAAAAACAAACTAGAGGTTCCGCTTTCGCCCTTGGGTTGCCGCTCCGGCATGAAGCCTATGCTGGTTGTCTTTTTAAGCAAAAACATACGTCTCTCTCAACCTCCCACCTTGCCTTGAGTGGGCACATTATTTAAGGGAAAGTGCTATAAAATGAATGTAGCAATAAGTGTCCTAAACAAAGCTGTGCATCTAAAAATATTAATTGCAAAGAGACGATTTTCATTGTTGCAGTAGCCCAGCGAGTCAGGATTTATATAGCAATGAGTGACTTGCCGACATCTCAGCGTCCAACCAATGTGATATACATGTAATTGTCAAGCATCAATTATTTCGAAACTGATCACAATATAGGAAAGATGCAAAACATACAAGAGGCACACCTATAATATACATGATGTACTGTATAGAAGTTTCATGCATCTGCCTTCAGTAATTTCCAAGATATGGAGTGAACAAAAATTGGACAGACAGAGAGACAAGCACATTTTGTATAGACCCACACAAGCACTAGCTCACATCAAAGCATAATTAGATCACACAGCCATTTCAATGAAGCTTCCATCCAAGTTTGGTGAAATTTCATCCGGTAGTTCTCCACATATCTTGTAGACAAGAGTAGTCCTTTACATACATGTAACAAAGATGGACATCAGAAACAAATGGATGCACGCGCGCTCACTAAAACATAATCAGATGCGGAGGCCATTCCAATAAAGATTCCATCCAAGTCTTGTAAAGTTCCATCCAGTAACTCTCCAGATATCTTACAGACCAGGCTTGTAGAAGTAGATGGACAGGCGGACGAACAACAGATCCGGACGAACGCATGCATGCATACCGGAACCTAATCAGATGAAAAGCCTATTGCAATGAAGCTTCCATCCAAGTTTGGTGAAATTCCATCAGGTAGTTCTCCAGATATTTTGCAGACAAGGCCTGTATATACATGTACAAATAGATGGACGGACACGAATGAACGCTCGCACACACACCAATACCTAAACGGATGAGTGGGCTATCCCAATGAGGCATCCATCCAAGTTTGGTGAAATTCCGTCAAGTAGTTCTCCAGATATCTTGCAGACAAGGTCTGTATATACATGTACAATTAGATGGATGGACGGACGGACAAAGGACATGGATGAATGCACACACACACACACACACACCAAAAGCTAATATCAAATGAGGGGGCTATCCCAATAAACCTTCCATCCAAGTTTTGTGAATTTCCGTCCAGTAGTTCTCAAGATTTCTTACAGGAAGGACTGTATTTACATGTATAAATAGATGGACGGACACGAATGAACGCTCGCACACACACCAATACCTAAACAGATGAGGAGGCTATCCCAATGAAGCTTCCACCCAAGTTTGGTGAAATTCCGTCAAGTAATTCTCCAGATATCTTACAGACAAGGTCTGTATATACATGAACAATTAGATGGATGGACGGACAGATAATGGACACGGATGAATGCATACAAACACCGAAACCTAATCAAATAAGGGGGCTATCCCAGTGAACCTTCCATCCACGTTTGGTGAAATTCCGTTCAGTAGTTCTTCAAATATATTGCAGACAGAGATACATATACATGTAGAAGTAGATGGACAGACGGACGGACACCAGACATGAACGCATGCACACACACACCAAAACCTAATCAGATGAGAGGGCTATTCCAATGAAGCTTCCATTCAAGTTTGATGAACCTCCGCCAAGCAGTTCAGATATCTTGCAGACAACGCCTGTGTATACATGTGCAAGTAGATGGAGGGCCGGACGGACACAGGACACGGACGAACGCACACACACTACAAAACCTGATCAAATGAGGGGCACACACACACCAAAACCTGATCAAATGAAGGGGCACACACACAACAAAACCTGATCAAATGAAGGGACTATCCCAATAAAACTTCCATCCAAGTTTGGTGAAATTCCGTCCAGTAGTTCTCAAGATATCTTGTAGACAAGGACTGTATATACATGTACAAGTAGATGGATGGACGAATGAACGGACACCGGACATGAATGAATGCACGCACACACACCAAAACCTAACCAAATGAGGGGCTATCCCAATGAAGCTTCCGTCCAACATTGGTGAAATTCTGTCAAGTAGTTCTCGCGATATCTTACAGACAAGAAAAGGGGACGAATGGACAGACAGACAGGCCGACGGACACCGGACACGGACGAATGCACGCACACACACCAACACTTAATCAAATGATGGGGCCATCCCAATGAAGATTCCGTCCAAGTTTGGTGAAATTCCGTCCAGTAGTTCTCGAGATATCTTGCAGACAAGGAAAGGGCACGGACGGACAGACAGACAGACAGCACAAACACTAGATGTCTCCCCCCAAAAAGGAAAAAAAAAATTCAAGTGGATATTTGGATACGGCCTCTAAAGGATGTCATACATCGAGATACAAAACCGAATCCTGATTTTTAGACTATACTGTGAAGTCATGTGACTCTGTCAGTATGTCGGCACCTCTTCCCACTTCCCATATATGTGTTGTAGGTTATATACTCAATACAATATAACAGATTTCAGACACATAGGGCTATTAATGAAAAAAGCTATAATGTCAATTTTTCACACATACCCCCTTTTTCAATTGTGTGATTTTTTTTTTGTCCAAATAACATTTGAGTTTTACCCTCCAATTGTACCATAGGATTAAAAAACAACTACGCACTTAGGTATTAAAAAACTGAACTACGTAGCGCTGAACAATAAATCATGATGTTCAGGGAGTATTGTTAAGAGATGTATAGCAATTCGAATACATATACCCCCTTTTTGGAAAAAGTATTTTGTCAGTTGACATTTCGATATGGTCCCTACGTGACGCCACACCATTGGATTAGATAAACAAATTATGATATTATATAACTCTGCCATTAATGGTTATTAATATGTACTATAGCTCAAACCGATTGTGCTATAAATAAGACTGGGTTGTTTAAAGTCATCTACCCCCTTTTTCGATGGAACAAAACTGTAGCGTGTCATTTCGGCAGCAACAATAAAAAAAAAACATCTGCACCACTTCCGAACTTTACATCCACCCTGGTTGATACCCGCAATGGTCAAAGAAAATCATGGTATAGATGAAAATTATCTTGCCTGTGGGGTGAGAAAATTTCTAAAATAAGGCCTTTCTTCAACTTGGCTGCCAGACAAAAACATTGAAGTAACGGAAGCGTATATTTGTTTTTTTTTATTAGAGCCAGATAACTTTTGCTGGGCCATCACGTGATTGGAAGTGACTTTTGACCCGAAAGTGGCCCTTCATCCGGGCGTGACCTTTAACCTGAAAGTGACCTTAACCGGAAGTGACGTCTCCGCTGCAAAGGAGCAAATAAATCTGAGCGCGCAAAAATGCCCATCTTCCTGACACTTACACTTAACCAACACATCCATTACCCTCGGGAATATGTACCCAATCCCGGACACCAAGCCCCCATCCTCTATTTCCTAAAGTAAGTCTCACCCGACGCTCTACCCTCATACATTTCTGAAGCTTACACCATGTTGCACTTCTATCCATCACCCTTGAGAACACGTCCCTACTTCGGTGGTACCAAGTCCCATCCTCTATCCCCTAAACTAAGCCTCTCTGACACACTATCTTCATATATCCATGAAGCTTGAACCATTATTCAATCCATCCACTACCCTCGTGAACATGTCCTCACCCCTCGGGCAACAAGCCCATCCTCTATGTCCAGAACTAAGCCTCGTTCGATGCTACCCTTGTAGAATCTTGGAATTCGAACTTACGCGATGCTACACTATTTTAACCCATCCACAACCCTCAGAAACATGTCCCAACCCACAGAGCACCGAGACCCACCCTCTATCTCCAAAGCTAAGCCTCGCCCGACCCCGTACCCTTATATATTCTAGGATCTTTCACTACCCTCGGGGGTATGTACCCACCCTTGGGCGCCAAGCCCACCCTCTGGTTTCAAAACTAAACCTCGTCCGACCTTCATATGTTGTGTTCGAGATTACTTATCAGTAGAATTAGAGGTGGTCTTGTGTCATATTTACCTACTTTCGTGGAGGTCAAGGCTGGTATAGTTCCGCCAGAGGTGAATGTGTGTACTTCTGGTCACGTGACCGGAACAAAACTTCAAATACGCGGGTGGTCGCTTCGTCTGAATCTTCGACGATGTCTATCTCGACCCTGTCCATTTCAATGCAATTGTACCACTGCGCATGCACGCCATACCCCTACTTCCACGACCCACCAGTCCTGTCGAATGCTCCTCCACTAGTGCTTCAATATGACACCTCCCACGGCGAATTCCGACCCATACTGGTCGACCCCAAAACGTCCATTCCAATGCCCTTTTCCCACCCTTTATTGACATCAGTTCCATGCCACAACCATCCGATCAGATGCTCCTCTACGAGTGCTTCACTATGACACTCCAAATTGGATCAATAGTGGTCTGCCTCGACCCCAAAACGTCCAACCCCCGATATTCATATGGACTACGCAAGCACAATCAGACCTTTCAGCGAAAGTCACCATTCGCAACTTCTCGGGGATCTCCGGTTTGAGATGTCCCTCGAAGGCCATTGACGCCATATTGGACTAGAGCGTGGTCACGTGTGTTTCGGTCTGTCAGGGAACTGTCAGTGACGTTACGGGAATTATATCTTGACAATACGTGGCGTGTGTACCATTTAAATTGATGGTTTTCTATTGAAACGTGCTTCGAATGAAAGAATAAACAGTTTTTAGAATATCTGACGTAAATCAGAGACTCGCAGGGAAATATTTGCTGGTCGGGGATTAAGGCTTCCGCGAGAGTGATTGGGCTTCAGAGCTATGCGTATTAAATCGTTCCGGCGCGTCACATCTGGAGATTCATAGGAAATTCATGTTGTCGTCCCCCGAGCGTAGAATCAGTCCCCTTCGTAGATTTCCGCTCGGGAGTTCCGAATGCGAAAGTCACCTCATGGCTTCGAAACCCCTGCCATCGTCTTCCATGTGGTGAGACAGACAAAGCAAGGTGCCATACTCCATACCGAAAATGTCAATGAGAGGGTTCCTGATTGGGCCTACACCATAGCCGTATGTATATGGATTATAACCTAGAAGCTATAACCGGGACATCGAATTCGAAGGTCAATTACACTCCGGACATTCCCGGAGATGACCGGACATTTCCGGAGATCACCGGACATTGCCAACGCCTGCCGGTCATTCTCAAAGACTCATGTAAGTATTTTGGAACGGAACACGTAATTTTCTTCTTTTAAGAAAGACAATCTGTCCATGGGGTAAGACAACTTTTCTAAAAACTTTAAAGGTTTTTTTTTTTTAAAGTACTTACCAATGGACAGATTAGTATTTTTAAACAAGAAGAGGAACAAGAAATCATAAATCAGAACTAGCGATTCTAATATAGGGTTTAGCATAGATTCTTCATTGCAATCGCTACATCAATGTAGATATATCATAATTAGCTCTACCAGGCCTTTATTACGTTCTGATTTAGCGCTGTCGGGATCTCACGGACTGTGCCGGAGTTGACCCGGTCATCTGTCGTTAGGGTAAAGGAATATGGCGACTGTCTTACAGGGCGAATTGATATCAGCCGCGACTCACCGATATATATTTTCGCAACATATAGTTCAAGTATAATTTGTAAAAAAAAAACTCCTTTGAAACTGAGTGACACTGGCGTTCTGAAATATATTGAATAACTGTTAAGTGTCTTTCAATATAGATACACGTTAGTAGTATATAGCGAGGATTACAGCGCGTATTGACCTTTGACCTCGGAAATTTGCATATCACGTGACAGAGGTCAAAGGTCAATGAGTGCACTTGAGTTGACCTGTATCCTTTCATCTTGTCTTTGACCTTGGATCATGTTTAGACATGTTAGGGCTGGGGTTTTCCCATCACGGGGAGTGCGCATGTGTATGACGTCACACCTGGCTCCCCGAATTGCAACATTGTTGCACGTTCGCAAGGATAGACCTATATCCGGATCCTTTAGCAATACCATTGATGGGATGCCTGTACCCACTTGTATTTGGGTTTTTTCCATCACAGGGAGATCAGGTGATAGTTCAAGGTCATACTGAATGATAAGAATGCGTGTACTGACCTGTTCATCTGTTGTTTACTGAGGGTATGTCTGACTGTATGGAATGCATGAATTGACTTGTGTCTCGGTTTATTCCATCACGGGGAGTGCGCAGGTGTATGACGTCACTTCCGGTCTGCGTGAATCGGGCGTGACTTGGGTATGACTGTATGGGATGTACTGACTTGGTTCTGGGTTTTTTCCATCATGCGGTGGTCACGTAATTAGGAGTGCATGTACGGACTTGTATGCCGTCCATTCATTTGAGTAGGGGACTTGGGGTCCCTACGGAAGGATTTTGCAAGTCATGGGTGGGTGTATGTAAAATGAGGATTTGTCTGGAAAATATAAAAAGCGGAACACGGACTTTACCTCTAAAATAGGGGAAAACCCCTATCAGCTCTATCCCAAAGGGCTAATATCGGTCCCTGGCTTATCGGGTTCTGCCTGGAGTGAATATATGTAAAATTAGGATTTGTCCCGAAAATATAAAATGCGGAACACGGATTTTACCGCTAAAATAGGGAAAAACTCCTATCAACCCTATCTCAAAGGGCTAATATCGGTCCCTGGCTTATCGGGGCCTGCTGAGGGAGTGGGGGAGTGGGTGTATGTAAAATTAGGATTTGTCCCGAAAATATAAAAAGCGGAACACGGACTTTACCCCTACAATAGAAGAAACCCCCTATCAACCGTGTCCAACAGGGATAATATCGGTCCCCGGGCTTATCGGGGTCTGCCTATCAAGTCATGGGTGGGTGCATGTAAAAGGAGGATTTGTCCCGAAAATATAAAAAGCGGAACACGGACTTTATCACTACAATAGAGGAAACCCCATATCAATCTTGTCCAAAAGGGCTAATATCGTTCCCCGGGCCTATCGAAGTGTGGGTGCATGGGTGGGTGCATGTAAAATGAGGATTTGTCCCCGAAAATATAAAAAGCGGAACACGGACTTTACCCCTACAATAGGGAAAACTCCTATCAACCCTGTCCCAAAGGGCGAATATCGGTCCCTGGCTTATTGAGGTCTGCCTATCAAGTCATGGGTGGGTGCATGTAAAATGCGGATTTGTCCCCGAAAATATAAAAAGCGGAGCACGGACTTTACCTCTACAATAGGGGCTTGTATTATACAATATACGGGGAAATGCCTGTATGGGGTATGGGGGGTGGTAATTTTTGTTTGTGAGTGGGATCCGACTGGACTAATGTATCGTCCGTTTTCATCATTTTGCGCTGGCCTTAGTATAGAAAGCAGGCATTCTGGGGATTCGTGGAGGTTTGTTGAGTGATTGAGGGCCATGGCTGGTCAAATGGACCGTGTGGGGTATCAGTTTTACATCCTGGTCCTCATCTTACATTTAGGAGTAGTATAGAAAGCAACAATTTTGGGGCCCCGAGCTCCGAGCTCCGAGCTCCTGCCTGCCTCATCCCGGAGCCCCGAGCTCCCGACTACTCCATCCCCTAGCTCCGAGCTCCCGTCGTTAGGCCTTAACGCCCTAACATAACGCCTTGACGCCATGATATACACAGATGAAAGAAAAACAACAACAACAAGGATGAGAGATGAGAGAACAACAACATGTTTTTTTCATATGGTTTACTCTCCCCTCCAGTACATCATACCCACGCTGGGGGAGCCGCGTTGGGTATGTTTACAATTCAAGAAGACTCTTGTCCAATCAGAGGCCGCCATCTGGCGCTGTATCAGTCATATTCTTTCTTGCCCGTTACTGCGTTAGATGTATTCTCTTGTCCAATCAGAAGTCGCCGTTTCAGAAACTTTCATCTTTGCTCGGTGTGACCTAATCGTCGTCGGGCCGGCCTGGATATTGTTCGGGCAGTAAGTCCTGAAAGAGTTGTTTGCGCATCCTGATCGCATTTTCCAGGGCCTCAGTGGGTGGTAGCCCCATATCCTCTTCCAAGTGACGCTTGGTCTTCATGATGGACCTGTGCGTGGGGTCGCCTTTCATTTCAAGCGGTAGTAAGGTATACTGTTCATAGATCGCCATGGCTGTTTTCCTGATGCAGGGGCGCATTTAGGTGTACGCCTGTTGTAAGTTATCCTGTCCGGCGTTCTCGATCGCTGCAGCATGAGTATTGATAGCTGCTGTCACAATACGATCCCAGAAGGAAGGTTCTGCCTCACTTTCCTGGTATGTAGGCTGACTATCTGAGGTCAAGCTCTCCGTATCAGTATATAGACTCTCAGCAATCTCACTTTCCTGGGATGTAGGCTGACTATCTGAGGTCAAGCTCTCCTTATCAGTAGATAGACTCTCATCAATTTCTCTATCGGCTTCTTGTGCCTCGGAGTCTTCAATCCCTTGTATATTTTTCTCGTGTCGCATCATATCGTAACGTCTGGTGAACGTGCGTTGGCACTCAGAGCAAGTATAAGCCATATTGATGGTTGAACGTCGACTGTGTGTGTTTTGGCAATACACTTGCTTTTATAGACAGTAACGCCCGTCAACACTTAGCTTAACTCTTCAACACCCTGGTGAACTAGCTCAGAAGCCCTGATTTTCATGGAATTGCCACCAATACATCGAAATGCAGTGACGCCCGTCAATGCCCGTCGTTACGCCTTAACGCCCGTCTCAACGCCCGTCAACACCCGTCGTTACGCCTTAACGCCCGTTTCAATACCTTAACTCCCTATCTTTACGCCTTAACGCCCGTCTCAGCGCCTTAACGAGCGTTAATCGGCCTCCAAAAGCCCTTTATCGCTCGTTAAGGCGCTGAGACGGGCGTTAAGGCATAAAGATAGGGAGTTAAGGTATTGAAACGGGCGTTAAGGCGTAACGACGGGTGTTGACGGGCGTTGAGACGGGCGTTAAGGCGTAACGCCGGGCGTTGACGGGCGTCAGTGCATTTCGATGTATTGGTGGCAATTCCATGAAAATCAGGGCTTCTGAGCTAGTTCACCAGGGTGTTGAAGCGTTAAGCTAAGCGTTGACGGGCGTTACTGTCTATAAAAGCAAGTGTATTGCCAAAACACGCACAGTCGACGTTCAACCATCAATATGGCTTATACTTGCTCTGAGTGCCAACGCACGTTCACCAGACGTTACGATATGATGCGACACGAGAAAAATATACATGGGATTGAAGACTCCGAGGCACAAGAGGCCGATAGAGAAATTGACGAGAGTCTATCTACTGATAAGGAGAGCTTGACCTCAGATAGTCAGCCTACATCCCAGGAAAGTGAGATTGCTGAGAGTCTATATACTGATACGGAGAGCTTGACCTCAGATAGTCAGCCTACATACCAGGAAAGTGGGATCGTATTGTGACAGCAGCTATCAATACTCATGCAGCGATCGAGAACGCCGGACAGGATAACTTACAACAGGCGTACACCTAAATGCGCCCCTGCATCAGGAAAACAGCCATGGCGATCTATGAACAGTATACCTTACTACCGCTTGAAATGAAAGGCGACCCCACGCACAGGTCCATCATGAAGACCAAGCGTCACTTGGAAGAGGATATGGGGCTACCACCCACTGAGGCCCTGGAAAATGCGATCAGGATGCGCAAACAAATCTTTCAGGACATGCTGCCCGAACAATATCCAGGACTGCCCGACGACAAGTAGGTCACACCGAGCAAAGATGAAAGTTTCTGAAACGGCGACTTCTGATTGGACAAGAGCGGCCGAGAATACATCTAACGCAGTAACGGGCAAGAACGAATATGACTAATACAGCGCCAAATGGCGGCCTCTGATTGGACAAGAGTCTTCTTGAATTGTAAACATACCCAACGCGGCTCCCCAGCGTGGGGATGATGTACTGGAGGGGAGAATAAACCATATGAAAAAAACATGTTGTTGTTCTCTCATCTCTCATCCTTGTTGTTGTTGTTGTTTTTCTTTCATCTGTGTATATCATGGCGTCAAGGCGTTATGCTAGGGCGTTAATGCGTTATGATAGGGCGTTAAGGCGTAACGACGGGCGTTAAGGCGTAACGACGGGAGCTTGGAGCTCGGGGATGGAGTAGTCGGGAGCTCGGAGCTCGGGGATGAGGCAGGCAGGAGCTCGGAGCTCGGAGCTCGGGGCCCCAAAATTGTTGCTTTCTATACTACTCCTAAATGTAAGATGAGGACCAGGATGTAAAACTGATACCCCACACGGTCCATTTGACCAGGTATGGGCCCTCAATCACTCAATAAACCTCCACGAATCCCCAGAATGCCTGCTTTCTATACTACGGCCAGCGCAAAATGATGAAAACGGACGATACATTAGTCCAGTCGGATCCCACTCACAAACAAAAATTACCACCCCCCATACCCCATACAGGCATTTCCCCGTATATTGTATAATACAAGCCCCTATTGTAGAGATAAAGTCCGTGCTCCGCTTTTTATATTTTCGTGGACAAATCCGCATTTTACATGTACCCATACATGACTTGATAGGCAGACCCCGATAAGCCAGGGACCGATATTCGCCCTTTGGGACAGGGTTGATAGGAGGTTTCCCCTATTCTACGGGTAAAGTCCGTGTTCCGCTTTTTATATTTTCGGGGACAAATCCTCATTTTACATGCACCCACCCATGCACCCACACTTCGATGGGCCCGTGGACCGATATTAGCCCTTTTGGACAAGGTTGATAGGGGCTTTCCTCTATTGTAGGGTAAAGTCCGTGTTCCGCTTTTTATATTTTCGGGACAAATCCTAATTTTAAATACACCCACTCCCCCACTCTCTCAGCAGGTCGCGATAAGCCAGGGACCGATATTAGCCCTTTGAGATAGGGTTGATAGGAGTTTTTCCCTATTTTAGCGGTAATGTCCGTGTTCCGCTTTTTATATTTTCTGGGCAAATCCTAATTTTACATACATCCACTCCAGGCAGAACCCGATAAGCCAGGGACCGATATTAGCCCTTTGGGATAGAGTTGATAGGGGTTTTCCCCTATTTTAGAAGTAAAGTCCGTGTTCCGCTTTTTATATTTTCCAGACAAATTCTCATTTTACATACACCCACCCATGACTTGCAAAATCCTTCCGTAGGGACCCCAAGTCCCCGAGTCAAATGAATGGACGGCATACAAGTCCGTACATGCACTCCTAATCACGTGACCACCGCAGGATGGAAAAAACCCAGAATCAAGTCAGTACATCGCATACAGTCATACCCAGGTCACGCCCGATTCACGTAGACCGGAAATGACGTCATACACCTGCGCACTCCCCGTGATGGCAAAAAAACAGACACAAGTCAATACATGCATTCCATACAGTCAGACATACCCTCAGTAAACCACGGATGAACAGGTCAGTACACGCATTCCTATCATTCAATATGACCTTGAACTATCACCTGATCTCCCCGTGATGGAAAAACCCCAAATACAAGTCAGTACAGGCATCCCATCAATGGTATTGCTAAAGGACCCGGATATAGGTCAATCCTTGCGAACGTGCAACAATGTTGCAATTCGGGGAGCCAGGTGTTCGGCACGTGACAACCCCCAACCCAAGCAGACGTCAGCGAAATTCTGGCGGGAAAACCCCCACAGACAGGTCAGTACATGGCCTATCATGTTCCCACGGACCTCACCGAAAAGACACGGACGTACCCTTCGCACCTCACCGAAAAAACACGAAGGTGAACGACATTGTAGGGGAAAACCCCACAGACAGGTCAGTACATGTCCTATCAGGTTCACAGGTCACGCCCCATTCACGCAGACCGGAAGTGACGTCATACACATGCGCACTCCCCGTGATGGAAAAACCCCAGCCCTAACATGTCTAAACATGATCCAAGGTCAAAGACAAGATGAAAGGATACAGGTCAACTCAAGTGCACTCATTGACCTTTGACCTCTATCACGTGATATGCAAATTTCCGAGGTCAAAGGTCAATACGGGCTGTAATCCTCGCTATATACTACTCACGTTTTGTGATCAGTAAAACAGTTATTGGTTTCTGCAAATATCTTGCAAAAATTGGTGAGACCCCTTCAGGGGTAAATGAAGAGTAGGGTTTTGTTTTACTCGCCCAGTAGTCAACGTTATGTTTGTGTGAAAAAGATGTCGCACAATAGAATCGAAGGCTTGGGTCTTTAACCCTACCTGGCCTGGGGGGGAGGGGGCGGAAAGTGCTCCCCTAGTGAACTTTTCTCTGCTGCTCCGAAACGACAGGACCGAGGAGGCTGAAACTTGGTGACTTTTAAGCTTATCTTATTGGGGTCATTTTGAGCCTATTCTCATATACCCCCGGATCATGGGTAAATTCAAAATGGCGGCCATGTGGTATCCGCGAAAGTCGTGTTTTTCAATCTTTTCGCTCCATTTCTTTACATTTTCCTTGCCTAAAAGGCCTTGAAAGTATTTTATTTATGCAAAACTAATTATTCTATATTTTAATTGATTTTTTTCGAGAGAAAAATCGGAAGAATGAAAATTTCGGAAAATCGACCCCAAAACGGCCGAAAAATGACTTCCGAGAAGATGACATCACTGTGACGTCATCATGGCGGCCATCTTGGATTTTTGTACATTTTCCGATAGAGCTTGAACCAAAGATACTGTGTGGTAAGTTTCAGCGCTCTAGTCTAGCTCCAACCAGGCTGCGATACACCCCAAATCGCCCAGGCCAGATAGGGTTAACTCCTGACTCTCCCGTTGTTTTGAAAAGCTTGGGTTCCTGTCTCTGTGGCATAAAACCAATATTCAAACAGGAAAACCAGGTAGCTTGATTTTTGTCGGGTTACCTAGGGTAAACCCTACTATGCTATCATTTTTCAGTTCTATTTTTTTATCTCTTCTGCACATGTGTAGTTTTGATCTCCTGCCCGGAGAATGTTCTCATTTGATGCCCCTTACAGCATTCATGTCCCTTACAGCATTCATATACACTCTTGCAATGCACGGTAGCTTGTGCATTGAACGTGATAATTGGGACTTTATCGCAGTAAATTTCATCTTTCCAATTTCTACTGAATTTGCCTTTCCAATCTATTTTATCCGGTATCATTTGTTACGGCGGGAAGGGTAGTCATTCAGCACGGTCCATCGACAACCGATCCTTCGAAGTTTTGTTTTAAGATCACAAAGCCAAGGTGGTGTTCGCTAAAGGGAATCGTCCTGAATGCGTGTTTGATACACACAGCTGGTGGGGCTAATTTTTGTCTGAAAAGTATGAGAGTGGTTTCCCCTTTATACTTGTAATATGTGAATTCACAATTTGTCAGATTAGAGTGATCTCCCTTGGTCCATAAAGTGAATTGAGTCCGAGATAATCAGGTTATAAGGTCAAGGAATTCCGATGTCAGGCGGGAACTGAAGGACAGGTCAGCGTCATTTCAGTGCCATCCAACATCAGTGCATAGAAAGAAAATCTTTAAAGTTTTTGGTAATATTTTAATCTTCCTTTTCGGAATCAGTAATATGCCACGAGCTAGGCCTAAGCGCACGGTTAAGTCGGTATATGCGGTACCTGCCAGTCAACCGCCGTCCAAGCGGAGGAGAACTCAGACCACGGCAACGTGTACCGGTGACGGCGTGGATGCGGGCAGCCATTCCATTTCCAGGAACAACAACAACAACGACAGCTCTGATGTTGGTGGCGCAATGGGGCAACCCAGTAGGAATGGTAATTCGGGTAACATTGGTTTGTTAAATATTGAGAATGTCAATACATGTAGGCCTGATTCAAATAATGAGGAATTCATTCAAGCATTGTCATCCTTTCAGCACATGTCTGATATTGTGCAGCAGGCCAAGCCTCATATGACGAGGAAATTACCTTACTCAAAATTCTGTAAGCCCACAATTTCACGTTGGAGGAGTGGGGACAAATAACACACAAAACTCCCCTATGGAAGACAGCTTAAGCAATTTCCCAATCCCATCCACATCAGGTGGGGCAGCAGATACCAATTTCCATTCCCGAATATCACCTATGGGTCTACCACAAGCCAGTTTATGGGCTGGGGGATTGCAATGGATACCCTTGCATCAGTCAGTGGTTTACAAGGTAACTCAACCCCAAGGCAACTTGCTGATTTTGGTTTAGATATGCCCACACCCTTACCTGATGAGCCGACACCCCTGATCAGTCTATGTGATTCGGTCAGTGCATATGTTCCTGACACTATTAGGCAACGAATTTGGAAAGGTGGGTATGTAGATTTCTCTCTACTTGTAAAATCACACAAAGACATGTTAGAGCCAGCTTATTCTCTAAATTTGGGCATGGATGAAGGGAAGGCAGTAATGCGCCCCAAAGTTGTGACAAAGCCCATCACTGATATTAGCACATGGTTGACAGCATTCACAATTATATTTAGAGTGTCATCCAGCCAAGGCAAGAGATGCTGAAGTACATGAATACAATTAGCTCTGCTGCATCATGCTACACTGGGTTGGGTTGGAAGACCTATGATGAAAATTTTCGTTTGCGCCTCTCTCGCAACCCTTTGCGATCATGGGGAACACTTGACGGTGAGCTCTGGATGATGGCCATGCTACCCAAGACCAAGCAGGTAAATCAAGGTGATACTCCCAAGTATGATAATAAGGAACGGGGCAAAACTTCAATTTGCTTCGCTTACAATCAGCCTAACCGCAGATGTGAGTATGAAAATTGTAAATATCTTCATGCCTGTAGCCATTGTACGGCGGTTGGTCATCCCTTTACTCGGTGTTTGAAACGTAACGGTACTGGTAAGGACAACACTCAGGCGAATAATAAACCCAAGCAGCCCTTTCGGCCTGGCGGCCACTCCAATTAAGTTGGAGCCCCTTCGTCATCTCCTTTCAGACTACCCAAATAAGGCAGATGCAGAATGTTTAATTTCTGGTTTCACTGAAGGTTTTAGGCTACATTATTCAGGACCTAGGCAAGCTACACAGGCAAACAATTTGAAATCAGTGAGGGATGCTCCCCATATAACTGAAACTAAAATCCAAAAAGAACTAGATTTGAACCGCATGGAAGGTCCATTTGATTCTCCCCCAATGGGATCTCTGAGAATTTCTCCCTTGGGGCTAGTTCCAAAGAAAGTTGAAGGTGAGTACAGGTTAATCCATCATTTGTCCTACCCAGAAGGCGAGCCACTCAATGATTATGTGGACCCAGAGGAGTGTTCAGTTTCATATAGCAGATTAGACGATGCAGTTTCCATGATACGCCAGGTAGGTGGTGATACATATTTACATGTAGCCAAAGTAGATATTAAATCAGCTTTTCGTCTGTTACCTGTTCACCCTCAAGATTTTGACCAATTGGGTTTTAAGTTCAAAGATAAATTTTATTTTGATAAATGTATGCCAATGGGTGCATCTGTGTCTTGTGCTACCTTTGAAAAGTTTAGCACATTTATTGAACATTGTGTGAAGAAAATTTCAGGTAAGGAAGGTGTCCTACACTATATCGACGACTTTCTGCTGATTGGAGAGTCCAAAGCAGCTTGCCAACTTGGATTGCTTTTTATATGTCTGTCAATTGCTTGGGGTGCCTGTAGCGGAAGAAAAAACTGAAGGCCCAACAAAATGTTTGACATTCTTGGGCTTACACTTAGATGTCTCAAGACATCTCATACAGCTACCAGTGGACAAAATTGAGCGTTTACAAGAAAGCATTGCCTGTTGCTTGGGACATACAAAGGTGAGATTGTTGGAATTACGGTCCTTAATTGGGCTCATGAATTTTGCATGTAGGGCAATAGGTCCTGGTAGGCCATTCTGTAGGAGGCTCATTGATGCTACCAAATTCATACGAAGCCACACCACTTCATCCGTGTGAATTTAGGTATGAAGGCAGATTTGGAGATGTGGCAGCAATTTTTGCAGACATTTAATGGTACAGTATTCTTTATTGATGAATTCTGGTTGTCCAATTCTCACCTTCAGTTGTTTACAGATGCTGCTGGTTCGCTGGGCTTCGGTGCCTATTACAGTGGTCATTGGTTGAGTGGGCGATGGCCCTCTGAATGGATGCATGATGGGAGATGTGATGACATCACTTTTCTCGAATTATTTCCCATAGTCCTATCACTGTTTGTATGGGGCCATGATTTCCAGAATAAAAAGATATTGTTTCGTTCAGATAACCAGGCAGTAGTCACAGTTGTGAATAAACGGACCTCCAAGTCTCCATCTGTCATGAGATTACTACGACTGTTGATTTTACATTGCCTGAAATTCAACATAACATTCAAAGCCCAGTTTATCAAAGGTATAAATAATAGCTTGGCTGATTCTCTGTCTCGTTTTCAGTTCAAACGCTTCCGCCGCTTGGCACCCAAGGCCGACCACGATCCCACACCAATACCCCCAGCTATATGGAATCTTTGTGGTTAGAGGCATCGAGGTTGCTGTCCAGTTCACTGTCTTCTAGAACGTGGAAGACTTATAACACCGGCCTTAATGCATTTCATGAATTTAGGAATGTGATTGGTTTACCACACATTTGGCCAGCCCCAGTTAAACACCTAATTGCATTCATATCTTATTTATCAGTGAATGCATTTGCTCCTTCAACGGCCAAAACTTAGTTGGCTGGCATAACAGCAGAACATAAATTAATGGGCTGGGAGGATCCCACGAAGAATTTTGTTAAGAATTAATTGACGGTTTCTGTCGCAGCTCCTCTATGGGAGATAATCGTGCTCCTATAACCTGGGATATGCTACAATTACTGATCAAATCATTACCTCATGTTTGTTCATCCACATTTGAAGCCCTGCTTTGTAAAGCAGCTTTTTTGTTGGCATTTTGGGGGGTTTTGAGAGTGAGTGAAATTGTAAGTGATAGCAAAAATAATCGTTCGGGTAGAGCTCTCCGATGCTCTGATATCACCCTTTACCCCACATCATTGGGTATGGGCCTTCTGTTAACCCTCAGATATTCCAAAACTGACCAATATGGGCTGCAAGCTAAGTTATTGCTTTGTCCTCTAAAGGGCGAGCTTTGTCCTGTCAAGGCTACAATTAATTATCTACAAGTACGCAATTCTCAACATGTCCAGTTACTGTGTCACTTTGATGGTCAACCCATGACACGATATCAGTTCACTTCCATCCTAAAGCGAGCCCTGTCATTTGCAAAAATCCCTTGTGCCAACTATACATCTCATTCGTTTCGTATTGGAGCTTGTTCAACGGCGAGTCTGTGCGGAATGTCTGAGGAATATATAAAAACTATGGGTCGTTGGAAATCTGCAGCCTACCATTCCTATGTCCGGCTGGTTTGAATGATGTATATTCATGCTAACTTAGTAATTCTATATAACATGCATGGAAACTAACATTTAGTATCGTTTCAGATCCAATTAAAGAAGTGTGGATTTATGGCTCCTCATTTATTTACTGGGCCTACAGGCGTGCCATACATCGGCCTGGACATAGGTCACGCCCCATTCACGCAGACCGAAAGTGACGTCATACACATGCGCACTCCCCGTGATGGAAAAACCCCAGCCCTAACATGTCTAAACATGATCCAAGGTCAAAGACAAGATGAAAGGATACAGGTCAACTCAAGTGCACTCATTGACCTTTGACCTCTATCACGTGATATGCAAATTTCCGAGGTCAAAGGTCAATACGGGCTGTAATCCTCGCTATATACTACTCACGTTTTGTGATCAGTAAAACAGTTATTGGTTTCTGCAAATATCTTGCAAAAATTGGTGAGACCCCTTCAGGGGTAAATGAAGAGTAGGGTTTTGTTTTACTCGCCCAGTAGTCAACGTTATGTTTGTGTGAAAAAGATGTCGCACAATAGAATCGAAGGCTTGGGTCTTTAACCCTACCTGGCCTGGGGGGGAGGGGGCGGAAAGTGCTCCCCTAGTGAACTTTTCTCTGCTGCTCCGAAACGACAGGACCGAGGAGGCTGAAACTTGGTGACTTTTAAGCTTATCTTATTGGGGTCATTTTGATTCTTATATACCCCCGGATCATGGGTAAATTCAAAATGGCGGCCATGTGGTATCCGCGAAAGTCGTGTTTTTCAATCTTTTCGCTCCATTTCTTTACATTTTCCTTGCCTAAAAGGCCTTGAAAGTATTTTATTTATGCAAAACTAATTATTCTATATTTTAATTGATTTTTTTCGAGAGAAAAATCGGAAGAATGAAAATTTCGGAAAATCGACCCCAAAACGGCCGAAAAATGACTTCCGAGAAGATGACATCACTGTGACGTCATCATGGCGGCCATCTTGGATTTTTGTACATTTTCCGATAGAGCTTGAACCAAAGATACCGTGTGGTAAGTTTCAGCGCTCTAGCCTTCGTAGTAGAGAAAATATATAGGCGGGGGGCACTTTCGTGCCCCCCCGCAGGCTGCGATACACCGCAAATCGATACACCCCAAATCGCCCGGGCCAGATAGTGTTAACTCCTGACTCTCCCGTTGTTTTGAAAAGCTTGGGTTCCTGTCTCTGTGGCATAAAACCAATATTCAAACAGGAAAACCAGGTAGCTTGATTTTTGTCGGGTTACCTAGGGTAAACCCTACTATGCTATCATTTTTCAGTTCTATTTTTTTATCTCTTCTGCACATGTGTAGTTTTGATCTCCTGCCCGGAGAATGTTCTCATTTGATGCCCCTTACAGCATTCATGTCCCTTACAGCATTCATATACACTCTTGCAATGCACGGTAGCTTGTGCATTGAACGTGATAATTGGGACTTTATCGCAGTAAATTTCATCTTTCCAATTTCTACTGAATTTGCCTTTCCAATCTATTTTATCCGGTATCATTTGTTACGGCGGGAAGGGTAGTCATTCAGCACGGTCCATCGACAACCGATCCTTGGAAGTTTTGTTTTAAGATCACAAAGCCAAGGTGGTGTTCGTTAAAGGGAATCGTCCTGAATGCGTTTTTGATACACACAGCTGGTGGGGCTATTTTTTGTCTGAAAAGCGCCAAATTGGCAATTTATTACAATCTACATACTGGGTGATAAATCAATTTAGCAAAATGTGATGTGAAGCTAAATTTTGTTATTATGTACAAAGCTTTATGATATTGTATCGGCTATGAGAGTGGTTTCCCCTTTATACTTGTAATATGTGAATTCACAATTTGTCAAATCAGAGTGATCTCCCTTGATCCATAAAGTGAATTGAGTCTGAGATAATCAGGTTATAAGGTCAAGGACTTCTGATGTCAGGCGGGAACAGAAGGACAGGTCAGCGTCATTTCAGTGCCATCCAACATCAGTGCATAAAAAGAAAATCTTTAAAGTTTTTCGTAATATTTTAATCTTCCTTTTCGGAATCAGTAATATGCCACGAGCTAGGCCTAAGCGCACGGTTAAGTCGATTTATGCGGCACCTGGCAATCAACCGCCGTCCAAGCGGAGGAGAACTCAGACCACGGCAACGTGTACCGGTGACGGCGTGGATGCGGGCAGCCATTCCATTTCCAGGAACAACAACAACGACAGCTCTGATGTTGGTGGCGCAATGGGGCAACCCAGTAGGAATGGTGATTCGGGTAACATTGGTTTGTTAAATATTGAGAATGTCAATACATGTAGGCCTGATTCAAATAATGAGGAATTCATTCAAGCATTGTCATCCTTTCAGCACATGTCTGATATTGTGCAGCAGGCCAGGCCCCATATGACAAGGCTATGAAATTACCTTACTCAAAATTCTGTAAGCCCACAATTTCACGTTGGAGGAGTGGGGACAAATAACACACAAAACTCCCCTATGGAAGATAGCTTAAGCAATTTCCCAATCCCATTCACATCAGGTGGGGCAGCAGATACCAATTTCCATTCCCGAATATCACCTATGGGTCTACCACAAGCCAGTTTAGGGGCTGGGGGGAATACAATGGATACCCTTGCATCAGTCAGTGGTTTACAAGGTAACTCAACCCCCACCCAACTTGCTGATTTTGGTTTAGATATGCCCACACCCTTACCTGATGACACCCCTGATCAGTCTATGTGATTCGGTCAGTGCACATGGTCCTGACACTATTAGGCAACGAATTTGGAAAGGTGGGTATGTAGATTTCTCTCTACTTGTAAAATCACACAAAGAGATGTTAGAGCCAGCTTATTCTCTAAATTTTGGCATGGATGAAGGGAAGGCAGTAATGCGCCCCAAAGTTGTGACAAAGCCCATCACTGATATTAGCACATGGTTGACAGCATTCACAATTTTCATGGATATATATTTAGAGCGTCATCCAGCCAAGGCAAGAGATATGCTGAAGTACATGAATACAATTAGATCTGCTGCATCATGCTACACTGGGTTGGGTTGGAATTACAACACATATAAGGGAAGTGGGAAGAGGTGCCGACATACTGACTGCGTCACATGACTTCACAGAATAGTCTTCTGGTAAACCTATTCTAAAGCACATACCAAGAATCTAACGATTCGTGATATGTGTTGTATCTCAGGTACGTTTTTATTGTACCTGTTCATGTGGCAACTTGGATGATATGACCACACGGCCCCTAGCACCGGCATAAGCGGTATTAGATACAAATCTAGAGAGCTATGATGGAAATGCTCTGACAACTCGTATACTGCTAATTGGTGAGCTCTTTCGCTGTGACAACTCGTACATTGGAGATTGGTGAGCTGTATCGTCGTCATATGTATCGTTGACGACTAAATTTTGTTATTTTATCATAAAGCTTTGTACATAATAACAAGACCTATGATGAAAATTTTCGTTTGCGCCTCTCTCGCAACCCTTTGTGATCATGGGGAACACTTGACGGTGAGCTCTGGATGATGGCCATGCTGCCCAAGACCAAGCAGGTAAATCAAGGTGATACTCCCAAGTATGATAATAAGGAACGGAGCAAAACTTCAGTTTACTTCGCTTACAATCAGCGTAACCGCAGATGTGAGTATGAAAATTGTAAATATCTTCATGCCTGTAGCCATTGTAAGGCGGTTGGTCATCCCTTTACTCGGTGTTTGAAACGTAACGGTACTGGTAAGGACAACACTCAGGCGAATAATAAACCCAAGCAGCCCTTTCGGCCTGGCGTCCACTCCAATTAAGTTGGAGCCCCTTCGTCATCTGCTTTCAGACTACCCAAATAAGGCAGATGCAGAATGTTTAATTTCTGGTTTCACTGAAGGTTTTAGGCTACATTATTCAGGACCTAGGCAAGCTACACAGGCAAACAATTTGAAATCAGTGAGGGATGCTCCCCATATAACTGAAACTAAAATCCAAAAAGAACTAGATTTGAACCGCATGGAAGGTCCATTTGATTCTCCCCCAATGGGATCTCTGAGAATTTCTCCCTTGGGGCTAGTTCCAAAGAAAGTTCAAGGTGAGTACAGGTTAATCCATCATTTGTCCTACCCAGAAGGCGAGTCACTCAATGATTATGTGGACCCAGAGGAGTGTTCAGTTTCATATAGCAGATTAGACGATGCAGTTTCCATGATACGCCAGGTAGGTGGTGATACATATTTAGCCAAAGTAGATATTAAATCAGCTTTTCGTCTGTTACCTGTTCACCCTCAAGATTTTGACCAATTGGGTTTTAAGTTCAAAGATAAATTTTATTTTGATAAATGTATGCCAATGGGTGCATCTGTGTCTTGCGCTACCTTTGAAAAGTTTAGCACATTTATTGAACACTGTGTGAAGAAAATTTCAGGTAAGGAAGGTGTCCTACACTATATCGACGACTTTCTGCTGATTGGAGAGTCCAAAGCAGCTTGCCAACATCTGTTGGATTGCTTTTTATATGTCTGTCAATTGCTTGGGGTGCCTGTAGCGGAAGAAAAAACTGAAGGCCCAACAAAATGTTTGACATTCTTGGGCTTACACTTAGATGTCTCAAGACATCTCATACAGCTTACCAGTGGACAAAATTGAGCGTTTACAAGAAAGCATTGCTTGTTGCTTGGGACATACAAAGGTGAGATTGGTGGAATTACGGTCCTTAATTGGGCTCATGAATTTTGCATGTAGGGCAATAGCTCCTGGTAGGCCATTCTGTAGGAGGCTCATTGATGATACCAAATTCATACGGAAGCCACACCACTTCATCCGTGTGAATTTAGGTATGAAGGCAGATTTGGAGATGTGGCAGCAATTTTTGCAGACATTTAATGGTACAGTTTTCTTTATTGATGAATTCTGGTTGTCCAATTCTCACCTTCAGTTGTTCACAGATGCTGCTGGTTCGCTGGGCTTCGGTGCCTATTACAGTGGTCATTGGTTGAGTGGGCGATGGCCCTCTGAATGGATGCATGATGGGAGATCAGGGAAAGAGGTATTTGTCTTCCAACCAATCATAACGACATACCAAAACTATACTGGACTCCCAAAATGCATAAATCACCATACAAAGCTGGATTCATAGCTGGTTCTAGAAGCTGCACCACCAAGCTTCTTTCAACCCTATTGACGAGGGCCCTTCAGGAGGTAAAAGCATTTTGGGAAAGGTATTGCGCCATTATTTCTAAGAACTCTGGCGTTGAATGTATGTGGATATTGAAAAACTCAAAATGTCTTACGGAAGAACTTGATGCTAAAGGTCACATACCGTACAGACATGTATCCACATGGGATTTCTCGACTCTCTATACTACAATCCCTCATCAGGACCTTATTGACCGTCTAAGTTCATTAATAGTATCTGTGTTCAAGAAAATTGATCGTAGATATATTAATGTCGGAAGCCATAAAGCATTCTTTAGCTCTACTACATACAAGAGATATCATTCATGGGATGTTTCTTTGTTTATAGAGTTGCTTGAATTTCTCATTAAAAATATCTATGTGAAATTTGGCAACACAATATATCAGCAGCATATAGGTATTCCAATGGGTACTAATTGTGCACCCCTGTTGGCTGACCTGTATCTGTTCTCTTATGAATATGACTATATGCAGGCGCTTTCAAAAACCGATCCATTCAAAGCCCGTTCCTTCTCATTCACCAAACGCTATATAGACGATCTTCTCGCTGTGGATAATCGCTATATAAATGACGCAGTGAAGGATATATATCCACCTTCACTGGATTTGAAGGAAACTACAGATAGCCCTACAGGCACATCATATTTAGATCTCTATCTCTATAAAAATGAAGCGGGCATTCTCTCTCGTCGACTTTATGACAAAAGAGATGATTACAATTTCGACATCGTAAACTATCCCTTTCTGGACAGTAATATTCCAGTGGGACCTGCATATGGCGTATACATATCTCGCTTAGTAGCATTTGCTAGATCCTGTGTTAAATGTGACGATTTTAATCAACGTCACAAAACATTGGTGCAGAAACTTAAAAAACAGGGCTATTCCACCAAGCGCCTACGCTCAAAGTTTCTCAGATTTGTCGATACATATCGCATGCTGATAGCAAAATACGAACGTAGCGTGCAAGATCTATGGCGCTACGTTTAACTTGTGTCTAATTCCGCTTAACCCGGGGCTAGGGGCCGTATGAACCCATGTACTTCAAGATCCTCATGGTACTCATATGAACAGTCACAATCAAAGCGTGACTGAGATACATCTTTTTTTAGATGACGACTCTATAACGAACATTATGGATTAAGAATACTGATCAGCGATACGGATTTTATATTTATGGAACATCATGATGTCTTGCCGGCATCATTGAAAACTGTTGACCGCTTCTCTCTTGCAGGAAACAAGCCTATGTTTATGTATACTATGATTGTCTTTTTGAATTTGGTGCTAATACTGTTATATGGAAAATGGAATAGGTCTTTGGATTATGGACGCGGGTGTTCTCTGATGGACGACGGCTGGATTATGAATGACGGACTGGACGCTTGTAATGTGATGACATCACTTTTCTCGAATTATTTCCCATAGTCCTATCACTGTTTGTATGGGGCCATGATTTCCAGAATAAAAAGATATTGTTTCGTTCAGATAACCAGGCAGTAGTCACAGTTGTGAATAAACGGACCTCCAAGTCTCCATCTGTCATGAGATTACTAAGACTGTTGATTTTACATTGCCTGAAATTCAACATAACATTCAACGCCCAGTTTATCAAAGGTATAAATAATAGCTTGGTTGATTCTCTGTCTCGTTTTCAGTTCAAACGCTTCCGCCGCTTGGCACCCAAGGCCGCCCACGACCCCACACCAATACCCCCAGCTATATGGAATCTTTGTGGTTAGCGGCATCGAGGTTGCTGTCCAGTTCACTGTCTTCTAGAACGTGGAAGACTTATAACACCGGCCTTAATGCATTTCATGAATTTAGGAGTGTGATTGGTTTACCACACATTTGGCCAGCCCCAGTTAAACACCTAATTGCATTCATATCTTATTTATCAGTGAATGCATTTGCTCCTTCAACGGCCAAAACTTAGTTGGCTGGCATAACAGCAGAACATACATTAATGGGCTGGGAGGATCCCACGAAGAATTTTGTTATTAAGAAATTAATTGACGGTTTCTGTCGCAGCTCCTCTAAGGGAGATAATCGTGCTCCTATAACCTGGGATGTGCTACAATTACTGATCAGATCATTACCTCATGTTTGTTCATCCACATTTGAAGCCCTGCTTTGTAAAGCAGCTTTTTTGTTGGCATTTTGGGGGTTTTTGAGAGTGAGTGAAATTGTAAGTGATAGCAAAAATGATCGTTCGAGTAGAGCTCTCCGATGCTCTGATATCACCCTTTACCCCACATCATTGGGTATGGGCCTTCTGTTAACCCTCAGATATTCCAAAACTGACCAATATGGGCTGCAAGCTAAGTTATTGCTTTGTCCTCTAAAGGGCGAGCTTTGTCCTGTCAAGGCTACAATTAATTATCTACAAGTACGCAATTCTCAACATGTCAAGTTACTGTGTCACTTTGATGGTCAACCCATGACACGATATCAGTTCACTTCCATCCTAAAGCGAGCCCTGTCATTTGCAAAAATCCCTTGTGCCAACTATACATCTCATTCGTTTCGTATTGGAGCTTGTTCAACGGCGAGTCTGTGCGGAATGTCTGAGGAATATATAAAAACTATGGGTCGTTGGAAATCTGCAGCCTACCATTCCTATGTCCGGCTGGTTTGAATGATGTATATTCATGCTAACTTAGTAATTTTATATAACATGCATGGAAACTAACATTTAGTATCGTTTCAGATCCAATTAAAGAAGTGTGGATTTATGGCTCCTCATTTATTTACTGGGCCTACAGGCGTGCCGTACATCGGCCTGGAGGGCCAAATCTAGGTCTAGCCAACATTCATGTAAGGTGGGCGGGGCATCGAGGTTTACATTGGAAGCAGCTCCTCCCTATCCTCACCGAAGATCTGAAACATTTCCCCCGGCCAGATGTTTTAATTTTTCACCTTGGCAGTAATGATATTGTAGGTAACAAATGTATAGAAGTGATTAACTGGGTTAATGCAGATCTTGAGCAAATCCACCGGCTATTGCCAAATTGTCATCTTGTGTGGTCCAACATTCTTCCTCGCATGTTTTGGTATGGGGCCTTTCATATGAAGGCAATTGAACGGTCCCGTAAGAAGATCAATCGAAAGGCGGCAGCGACATGCATATCTTTGGGTGGGGGTGTCATTCGACATGACCTAATATGTTTTTCTGTTCCAGGGCTTTTCCGAACGGATGGAGTTCATTTATCTGACATAGGTACTGATATTTTGAACCTTGACTTTATGACGGCCATTGAAAACTCTCTCGCCTTGTAAATATCAATCTACATCATGTACATGCAACTAGTAATCAGTTCTAATAATTAGTTTCCGATCCATTTCATTCGCTGATATACTGTGAAGTTAAAGATATGTTGGAGGCCAGGCAGTAGCTAGTACGAGTGAGCATGGTGGGGATGTGCATGTGTAGACACGCACATGTGGCCAGACCTTGTTGAGCATTCTATATATCCGACCCACAAGATTTCATTGGGAAATCTACTATAACACCGGTGAGTTATCTCCCATTACTTGGGGCTGGTAATGGGTAGGGATAGCTAGATAGTTGGGTCTAACACCTGCATGTTTACTACATGGGGTCAATAATGTGTCTGATCTGGCAGACATTTCTTCCAATTCCAGCCTGTTTTGCGGCGGGTGGGGAGCCTCCATCTTGGTTACCTGGGGGGAGGTTTAATCATTTCGGGTTCCACTTTATCTGCTTTGGATACCTAAAGGGGTGGGGTGGAGCCTATTGCCAATGGCTAGTCAGGGTGATCGGCAGTCATTCGGGGCAAGTTATGGTTAGAGTCTCACAGGTCTGTCTTCAGAGTCGTACTCACATGTATATCACCATGCTCCTGATGTACTTCAGAATAAATGCTGTGGCCTATAAATTCCAAACTATTAGTGTTGACTTAGTTATTGATAGTTATAACAGTGAACTCGTGAAGCCAGTGCAATGTCGGATTTGACAGGTTGGTTGTGGCCCATCTGGGGCCCATAATAATGCAATGTGGATTATGTCAGTATTTGTGCATCGTCGCAGCCAGGTGTCCGTTACACTGGCTTCTATATTATAGTTTAGTGTAGTTACAGAATAATAATCTAATATAGTCTACATAATCGATCAGATAAAGAATAATCAAGACCCACAGATAAACACAACCCAACTTACAGAGGATCAAATCTGCCTCATTGGCTTATTTAGCACTTTTCGGTGCATTTGCAGTCGACATTTTCTCTTGTTGCTAAATTATGACACCTTTAACCAAAATCATTTTTAGGCTGGATATTTCAGAATTATTTGGTGTTTCAAATAGCTAAAATTAGTTTCGGTTAAAGGTGTCCTATTTTTGTAACAAAAGAAAATCTGCCCCGAATATAGTGCATAAAATAATGCACTAAAGAAATGCATTAAAATAAAAAAAAAAATACTGGTGCGCCATAAATCCGTTTTCGTGCATCAGCAGCCCCTCATTATTTCGTGTCATATAATTCAGCATGCAGGCTGTACAAAATGGTCCACTTCATATCCTTTTGATAAAAGTGAAAGTTTGGCCCTGCAAATCGAACAGCTTGAGGACGAGTTTCTCCCTTAAACGATCACAACTATGGGATTAATAAACCCCTCTGATGCAAGTAAACCCGACATCAGTACTTTAACCCTACCTGGCCTGGGGGGGGGGGACGCGGAAAGTGACCCACCCCCAGTGAACTTTTCTCTGCTGCTCCGAAACGACAAAACCGAGGAGGCTGAAACTTGGTGACTTTTAAGCTTATCTTATTGGGGTCATTTTGAGCCTATTTTCATATACCCCGGGCAGAGGATCATGGGTAAATTCAAAATGGCGGCCATGTGGTATCCGCGAAAGTCGTGTTTTTCAATCTTTTCGCTCCATTTCTTCACATTTTCCTTGCCTAAAAGGCCTTGAAAGTATTTTATTTATGCAAAACTAATTATTCTATATTTTTCGAGAGAAAAATCGGAAAAATGAAAATTTCGAAAAATCTGACCCCAAAAAGGTCGAAAATGGCTTCCGAGAAGATGACGTCACTGTGACGTCATCATGGCGGCCATCTTGGATTTTTTTACATTTCCCGGTAGAGCTTGAACCCAAGATACTGTGTGGTAAGTATCAGCGCTCGAGCCTTAGTGGTAGAGAAAATATATAGGGGGACACTTTCCGCCCACCCCCTCCCCACCGGGCTGCGATACACCCGAAATCGCCCAGGCCAGATAGGGTTAAGTACTTTGATTATTATCAGAATAACATGATTACGTGATGGAAACCAATAACAATATGACCAAGTTTCTTCACACTGTTATGCCATCCGGCCTAAATGTAGACTGTAATAGGCTTATTATATAATTTGCTGTATAAAATTTGTACCAACCAATGGTTAAAATCTATACAAGTACACATGACATAATACAACAACATACATGTTTTCTAAACTGGACGAAATGGTGGACGAACAGAAGGTGGACAGTTTAAGGACTCGAGGCCCGGGGAATAGGCTCAAACTATCGATATTTTTTTCTTTGCATATTTCAAAAGTTGAAGAATAAACCTGTCAAGTGTTTCTGTTATTTTCCTTAAAAAATGTTTGCAAACGTGAAATTTTAGCTCTAAACAATTCACTGTCTGTGGAGTGCTCATTACTCACAGTCGGTGTTACCGCCTGCTGTGGCTTCCGCACCTCGGTTAATTACTTGTAACTGCAATACACACAATTCACGCGCTGGGCTCATTTATTATAATTAGTTGTTTTTCTACTACATTCATGCCTGAGTTTACATAGTATTGAACAGGAAATTATATGGTCTATCTCAGTGTTTTCGCGCCACATTACAAAATAAACAAATCCAAACACACTGCTCAGGTGGTCAACCATTTCCGGAAAGCATGTGATATATATATATTGCGAATTTGCGTAATATTTTTCATAATACCTCACTCGACATTCTATCAACATATCTTACTTGACAACACAATCATGGGAAGAAAACGCTACAAGGTTACGCCGGTCGCTCATAACAATCTTCAACTACTGAACGAGCGAAACACTGCATGTAGTTGACAATTTCCCGAAGGAAAAATGACAAATACTGTGTACATAATTAAAATTTATTGATACATCTCAATATTCGGTATTACTTCATTCTGCATTATCGCATTGTACATGTGGTAAATGTATAAAGTGAGGTATTCATCCAAAATAAATACTTTACGTAAAGTTTTGCTGATATATTCACCATCGTACATATAATTATAAAAAAGGCAAACATTATTTTATCCAGTTTTTCCCGTTTGAGGTCTGTAGACTGATCAGTTCCTGTTTTATTCTTTTTCCTTGAGCTAGACCTTTTTCAGTTGGCAATTAAATTCATGAAT